>JASDQU010586437.1:57073-105306 GCA_032191745.1 Picea mariana | reverse complement strand
GACCTCATGAGGTCTCAAACAATTCCCTTTGACCTTCTCCATTAGCGGGTCAGCGAAATGATAATCTCTCGCCAAGTATCCCTCTCGGTGGACAGTTAGGATCACTTAAACTCACAGCTCCCCGGGTATTTTCTCTTGTTTTCACCTTCGTTCTCCCAGTGCCTGATCCTCCGATGTGTGTGGATCTACTGCCACCTGTCCCCCGACAATGGATGGTTCTGATGATTTTTGGACTTGGCAAACTCCACCCTCCTGTGCACTATCGAAGGGTTTAACCCTCGTGCACCTTCCTCCGGATCCAACAATTGTTGGTCCACGCACTCAGATATTATGGTCTAGGTATGATCTTCCTTCTATGTTCTCTCCTAAGTGTCTGTACATGGATTCGATGGTCCAGATTTTCTCCTCTTCGGTTGATCTATGGCTGCAGATGCTCCTCCTCCTGAGCTTTGGCACTTTCTTCCCAGACTTGGAAGATTTCGACGTTTTGAAGGCTCAACCTTTGATTTGTCTCTTGCGAGCTTGCAAACTTGGTTCTCGACCCCCGCACTTCCCTCCTGATCTTTGTCAATGAAACTTGACCTTAGCTCTGCGCACTCTTGCACTCGGTGTTCTATAGTTAGCACTATTCATCCTTAGCCTTCAGGAATTGGAATAGGTCTACTCCTTCACACTCCCTGTGCTTGTCTCTTGGTCCACTTAATTGAACTACTCTCAACCTTCTGCACTCCTTGCATAGATTGTGTTCACAATGGAACTATTCCTCCTGAGCTTATGAACTCGAAACAAGTTCGCCTCTATGCGCACTCCTTGCGCTCTAACTAGCCTCCTGATGGAAGTCTTAAAACACTTCGTCTGAGTGTTGGCCTAGTGCACTCCTTTCACAGGTCTTCCTCCAAAGTATTCAGCAACTCTGCTTCCTCCTCAAGATTCAATTGTTTGTACCTCGAAGGTCTATGTCTTTTCCGCTCCTTGAAGAGATATAAGTGCCCTCTTGGCAACTTCTTCTCACGCACTCCTTGTTGAGCCTTGCAGAGTATTCAGTAACTATGTAAGTGTCTTCTCTACAAACACTTATCTTGTCTCTGAACTCAAAATAGAGTTCCTCTGGTGCACTCTTTGCACTCGCTCGATGCCCACCTGGCAGAGCTCTACAGAATACTCAGTGATTCTGTTTTCTCTCTTTTCCCTCCTGTGCACAGTCTCCACCTCCAAGGTGTTCAGCAACCTGAGGTTTCTCCCTTGAGTCTATGATTTCTCTGGTGCACCCTCCTGGCACGTTCTTGCCTGAATTCCACAGAACTCATATGTGCACTCTTTGCACTGGCTCACAGAGTCCTCAACACTCTGTCATGCAACCCCTTGCATGAAGCCACAAAGAACCCATACTTGAAATCATAAACTCATAGACAACAAATTATGTCTATAACCTACATATGGAATCTAACATACATCTACAACATATGCATATAAACACATAAAATACATTGATTCAAATACACATAAACACATAAATATTCTCATGCAGAAAAAAATGCTCTTTGTATTAATCTCAAAATGCATGTTTACAAGTGTTTACAAAAGCTTGGACTTCTATGGAGTCTCGGCTCTCTCTCTTCTCTTCTCTATCTCATCTAGCCTCTCTTCCTTATGAAAAAAAAGATACAAAGATCTCTTTTACAAAAGAGGGGCTCCTTGAGCCTTTCCCTCCATCTACCTACTCTCATTAATTACAATGAATTACTATAAATGGTTGTCTAGTCTGAATCATATCTAGATCTCCTCAACCTGTCAACCATTAAGGAGGCCTCACCTTCAACTTGCACAAAGGCAACGGCCTTGCCTCTTCCATCCTTACACATTTAATTGTATTAAATACAATTTGAAATTTTAAAATGAGGGTTGGTGCCTCTTCCTCTGTTGAATGCGCACTTGATGTGTCGTCTAGCTGGCGCGTTGCTGAGTTTGAGCAATGCTCCTGCATCATACTCCACTGCTGCGAAAAAATGATGAGTTCCTACTCATGATCTTCCTGACCCTGTTGAAATCCACCTGGATACCAAATTGTTCTTTGGAGCTGTCCATCTACTCCATTGCTTTGTTTTTGTTGTTGTTGTTGTTGCTTCTTCCATACTGCTATGGCAGTCTTCTTTTTGCTCAGCTTTCCTTTGTTGACTCCTTCTTGCGCTGACCTCAACATTAGTCTTCTTATCTCCTCAATCACCTCATCCAGTTGCTCCAACAACTGGTTCTCTTTATACAGTCTCCGCGGATGCACTTCTTCCTTGGAAATGGGTAGATCAACCTGATCCCCCTTACGATTTTCTCCATCTCTTGTGGCCTTAACTTGCCAACCTGTTGTAGAATCCAATTCTACAGTCTCTTCACTGAGCTTCCACTCAGATTCTCCCTCTTCTGACAGATTAACTTCTGCCAGTTTTGCTTGTGCTGGTTCCACTCCAGCCTCCTTCAGCTGCTCTCCAGACTGGAATTTTGCTTCATCTTCTACTGCAGGCCTCAATGCTACTGTCATCTCATGTTCAGCTTCTTGGCTGAAATTTCTGAACAATTATGTTGAATGCCTTTCTCCCAAAATCTGCATGATTGTCTGCTCATGGCAGTCATCTACTGGCTCTGGATGGTTCCACCAATCCTCCAGCATCTCTAACTCCTTCTCTCATGGAGTGAACACCTCAAATGCATGCTCTTGTTTTGTTGGGGAAGATTCTGACATCTACTCCATTTCTTCTTTCTCTATAAAATTCACTGTTGGTTGTCCTTCTTCTGTTGTTGCACCTGCAACACATTCTTTGGCCTCAACTGAGCTATTTGGTAGGAATATCTGAATTCCCCCAATGATCAGAACACTCCTCTGATCTTCCCTCTCTATCAGCACTCCTGTTGATCTGAACTCACCTCTAAGTTCATGAGACTATCAAACAGTCTCATATTCTCTCCCTTGCCCACCTGGAAAATTGGGATTTCTTCCCTGCCCTCCTGGCTGTCTATGAGATCCTTCAATGATCCCATCTCATTTCCCACCTGGAAATTTGAACTTTATTCACTACTCACCTGGTAGTCTTTGAGATCAACCATTGACCTCTTCTCCTCATCATCACTGATATTTCTCCCAGCTTCTGGTTCAAAAATATGAACCATCTCTTTTGTGTCCCTGAGGATCTCCACATGCCTTAGCCACCTATTTAACAGTTGGCGTTGTCCTTTGGCCAACAATATCTTGGCTAGCCACTTCACCTTCTTCTTCATGGGCCATTCATACACCCAATTGAATTTTGAATCATGTTGCATTTTAAATGCAAGCTTCTCCATTTCTACTCTTATCTTAGCGAGCTCTTGTTCCATATCTGGTTTGATTTTCTGCTAGCGGCCTTCTCCTCGACCACGCTTTTGGCCTTTAGTAGCCATCTTCCTTCAAGAACATGACTGGTTCTTCTGGATCAACCCACCTGGTTGTCTATCATTTGTTGCAGACCTTGCAACAATCTTTCACACAGAGCACCAACACTCTGTTTTCTTCTTCTCTTCCACCTGAAATATACAAACGAAAAATCAATCTTTGATACCACATTGACGGTATCAGACTATATCCTTCTCTTATGCCTCCCTCTACCTGTAGTCTACATACAGAAAGTAGCTCTGATACCACATTAACGCAGACCCCCTACCTCGATAGGGTTCACTGAACTCCCGGTTGTTGGATCATTCAATCTCCTCGAGCTAGAACAACTCTTTGATTCCCTGCTGGAATATCTAACAAATATCCACAAGTCCTTCTAAAACTCAACCTGCGTGAACAAAAGCCAGGTGCCAGCTTCTTCTTTCATGTGACCACAGGCTATGATCGCATGCCTACACAAAAGGCGTTTCTCATTTCAGGACCTTGGGTGTTCTGCATACAAGCCACCCAACTCTCTTGACTCCCGATCTTTTGATTTTTGAATCCTCCTGGCGACCAAATATGACGGTCATGCTTTCTCCTCGAGCAACGGCTACGATCATATCACGCCTTCGCATGTCAGGGAAATGAATGGGAGTCGAATCCAACTCTTTGTTCCCTGAAATCCCGATCTCTGGGTTAAGCACTTAGCCTTCGCTAGCTCCTCCCTTAACCTCTTGTTCATGTGACCCGTTCCTATGACCTGGGGATAATCCTCCGAGTGCATCGGGACATCGTGTTTCACGAAGTTGGAACACAACCCAATGCCTGTCCTTCAAAATCCCAATCCCTGAACTTTTGAAGTCCCCTCGACCAGATCAATGATCATGGCTCTCTTGTAATTTGACGGCTCAAATCATATCATGAGTTCAAACCTCACGAGGTCTCAAACTATGCCCTTTGACCTTCTCCATTAGCGAGTCAGCAAAATGATAATATCTCGCCATGTATCCCTCTTGGTGGACAGCTAGGATCACTTCACCTCCCAGCTCCCCAGGTATTTTCTCTTGTCTTCACCTTCATTCTCTCGGTGCTCGATCCTTCGATGTGTGTGGATCTACTGCCACTTGTCCCTCAACGATGGATGGTTATGATGATTTCAGGACTTGGCAGAGTCCACACTCCTATGCACTATCGAAGGGTTTAACCCTCGTGCACCTTCCTTCGGATCCAATGACTGTTGGTCCATGCGCTCAGATCCTATGGTCCAGGTATGATCTTCCTTCTATGCTCTCTGCTGAGTGTCTAGACGTGGATTCGATGGTCCAGATTTTCTCCTCTTCGGCTAATCTACGACTGCAGATGCTCCTCCTCCTGAGCTTTGGCACTTTCTTCCCAGACTTGGAAGATTTTGACGTTTCGAAGGCTTGAACTTTGATATGTCTCCTGCGAGCCTGTAAACTTGGTTCTCGACCCCAGCAATTCCCTCCTGAGCTCTGTCAATGAAACTCGACCTCAGCTCTAAGCACTCTTGCACTATGTGTGCTATACTTCACACTACCCCTCCTGAGCCTTCAAGACTTGAAATAGGTATGCTCCTTTGCACTCCCTGTGCTTGTCTCTCAGCCCATTTAATTGAACTGCTCCCGAGCTTCTGCACTCCTTGCAAAGATTCTGTGCACAATGGCACTATTTCTCCTGAGCTTACGAACTCGAAACAAGTTCACCTCTATGCGCACTCCTTGCGCTCTAACTAGCCTTATGATGGCAGTCTTACAACACTTCATGTGAGTGTTGGCCTGGTGCACTCCTTGCACAGGTCTTCCTCCAAAGTATTCAGCAACTCTCCTTCCTCCTTGAGCTTCAAATGTTCGGACCTTGAAGGTCTCTGTCTCTTCCACTCCTTAAAGAGATATAAGTGTCCTCTTGGCAACTTCCGCTCAAGAACTCCTTATTGAGCCTTGCATAGTATTCAGTAACTTTGTAAGTGTCATGTCTACAAACACTTATCTTGTCTCTGAACTCGAAATAGAGTTCCTCTGGTGCACTCTTTGCACTAGCTCGATGCCCACCTGGCAGAGCTCTACAGAATACTCAACGATTTTGTTTTCTCTTTGTGCCCTCCTATACACAGTCTCCACCTCCAATTTGTTCAGCAACTTGAGGCTTCTCCCTTGAGTCTATGATTTCTCTGGTGTGCCCTCTTGGCACGTTCTTGCCTGAATTCCATAGAACTCAGATGTGCACTCTTTGCACTGGCTCACAGAGTCCTCGACACTCTGTCATGCAACCCCTTGCATGAAGCCACAAAGAACCCATACTTGAAATTGGAAACTCATAGAAAACAAATTATGTCTATAACCTACAAATGGAATCTAACATACATCTACAACATATGCATATAAACACATAAAAGACATTCATTCAAATACACATAAACACATAAAGATTCTCGTGCAGAAAAAAAAAAATGCTCTTTATATTAATCTCAGAATCCATGTTTACAAGTGTTTACAAAAGCTCGGACTTCTACAGAGTCTCGACTCTCTCTCCTCTCTTCTCTATCTCATCTAACCTCTCTTCCTTATGAAAAATAAGATACAAAGATCTCTTTTACAAAAGAGGGGCTCCTTCAGCCTTTCCCTCCATCTACCTACTCTCATTAATTACAATGAATTACTATAAATGGTTGTCTAGTCCGGATCAGATCTAGATCTCCTCAACCTGACAACCATTAAGGCGGCCTCACCTCCAGCCCGCGCAAAGGAAATGGATTTGTCTCTTCCATCCTTACACATTTAATTGTATTAAATACAATTTGAAATGTTAAACCGAGGGCTAATGCCTCTTCCTCCATTGAATGTGCGCTTGATGTGTCGTCTAGCTGGCGCGCTGTTGAGTTGGAGCGATGCTCCTACATCACATCAACACAAAAACATGACAATGAACAAGTCATAAACAATAGCTAGTAGAAGATGTTGAACGTGTGACTCTACACTCAATGGATTTCCCTCCTCTTGGGATCCATTTGTTCAACGGATTTGCACCAGAAGAAAATTGCCCAAGTTCATCAAGCTATGGGCATATTGCACCCAAGAGGAATCCAAGTTGATATCCAAGTCACAGAAGACTAATGATGATGAAAATTGAAGGCTTGTTGCCCAAGTGAAGAAGAGAAAAGAAAGGGAAGAAGGAAGCTCGAAGAAGTCTAAGAGACCACATCACAGGATGGATGCATCAAATATCAGATGCTACACCTGCAAGAAGATGGGACATTATGTCGTACAATGTCCTCATAAAAATGAAAAGGGAAAGAAGAAGAAGCACCATGCACATACAACAAACACTAAAGAGAACAAGTCAAAGGATGAAGAATTTGTATTTATTTCAGCACTTGCAGGAACCATCACTCAAGGGAGTGATACTTGGCTCATAGATAGCGATGCTTCCAAACACATGACCAGATCCAGAAATTATCTTTCAAATATGATAGAAAATAGCTCATCCCTTCAAGTGGAGCTTGGGGATGATTCCAAGCATGTAGTCAAAGGTGTTGGAGAAGCCTCCTTACAACTTGATTCAAGTAACCCTCTTTTAATTTAGGATATTTTGTTTGTACAAGGCTTGAAGAAGAATCTACTTTCCATCTCTACTTTAGAAGATAAAGGATTTAGGGTAGCCTTTGTGGATGTCCAATTTCTTTTGTGGCTCAAGAATTCAAGCATTGATAAAGCTACCGTGATTGGTGTATGGGAGGACTATATAAATTGAAGGGACACCAAGAACAATCCATTGTACACAACAGTGTTAGCTCAAGTGAGCTATGGCACCGAAGACTTTATCACATAAACTATAGAGCACTACCAATATTGAACAAGATGGTTACAGGTCTACCTGACATTCAGGTAGAATGTGACGGTGTATGCAAAGGTTGCGCACTTGGCAAGAATGTTAAGGGAAGATTTACAAGAAGTGACGGCAGGTCCAAGGGAATCTTATATATCATACACTCTGATGTATGTGGACAGATGACGGTGTCATCATTAGGAAACTTTGTATACTATGTCTTATTCATAGATGACTATTTTCGAAAGACATGGATCTACGTCTTGAAAGCAAAAGATGAAGTGTTCAACAAGTTTCAGGAATTCAAGGTTTTAATTGAAAATCTCTCTGAAAGGAGGATTAAAATCTTGAGATATGATAATGGAGGTGAGTACACCTCAAAGGAGTTTAAATACTTTTGCGGATGAGTAGAGATTAAGAGGGAGCTAACAACTCCCTACAACCCCAAGCATAATGGGGTTGCAGAAAGAAAGAACAGATCCATTGTAAAAGCAGTGAAAGCAATGATCCATGATCAAGACCTACCCATGCACCTATGGGTAGAAGCATATAGTACAGTTGTGTATGTCCAGAATAGAAGTCCTCACAAGATATTGGGGAACAAGACACTTGAAGAGGTGCTCAATGGAAAGAAACCAGAAGTCAGTCACTCAAGAATTTTTTGTTGTCCAGTGTTTATACATGTTCCAAAGGAAAAGAGAATGAAGCTGGAACCTTCAGGAAAGAAGGGCACATTCATTAGATACAGTGAGACTTCGAAGGATTATAGAATATACATTCTCGAGCATAGATAGATTGAGATCATTCAGGATGTAACATTTGATGAAGATGAAGCCTTTAGAAGATCAAGGGAGTCTCACGTGGTTGAGGAGTGAGAGAAGGAGGCTTCAAGGGAAGCAATCATGGAAGAATATACACCAAAGGAACCCATTCCAGAAGTTCATAATGATATGGTAGAGTTAGAGAGGCCTATAGATCCACTCAGAGAAATTGCAGTCAACAGGAAGAGACCAACTTGGCTCCGGAACACCTTGCAGGAAGTTAAAGGACATGCAACTCCCAAAGGCTCTTTTAGAGAGAGCAAGAGACCACATAAGTTTTCCAGCTATGTGGCACTGATGAGCAATATCATTGATTCATACCCTTCCACCTTTGAAGAAGTTGTTGAAAATCCAGAATAGAAGGATGCCATGATCAAGGAGTATTAGTCCATCATGAAGAATGATGTGTGGGAGTTGGTTCTGAGACCAGAAGATAAGTCAGTAGTGACTTCCAAATGGATCTACAAGATCAAGCATGCTACAGAGGACAGCATAGATAAGTACAAAGCGATATTTGTGGCTATAGGATTCTCCTAGAGAGAGGGATAATACTATGATGAGACATTTGCTCCAGTAGCAAAGTACACTTCCATTAGATCGATTATTTTCATTGCTTCCACGATGGGATGGAAATTACACCATATGGATGTCAAGAATTCTTTATTGAATGGTGTAATTGAGGAAGAAGTGTACATAGAGTAGCCACAAGGGTTTGTGATTCATGGGAAGGAGTCCCATGTGTGCAAACTGAAGAAGGCTTTGTACAGGTTGAAGTAGGCACCCAGGGCATGGTATGCAAGGAAAGATGGCTATCTAATGAGCTTGGGATTTACCAAGAGTAATGTGAACCCCAACCTTTACTACAAGGTTGAGAATGGTTGCCCATTGATCTTGGTTCTATATGTGGATGACTTGTTTCTGACAAGAGATGAAAAGATCATAGTTGGGTACAAGAGGTAGCTTTCTTTAGAGTTTGAGATGAAGGATCTAGGTCTGATGCATTATTTCTTGGGATTGGAGGTGTGGTAGAGACTAGATGAGATTTTCCTTAGACAAGAAAAATATATGGTTGAGATTCTGCAGAGATTTGGGATGATGGATTGCAAGTCCATGGCCACACCCATGATGATAAATCTGAAGCTTCTGAGTGATTCATCTTCAAATTTGGTGGATCCCACGATGTACAAAAAACTAATTGGATCCTTGATGTACCTGGTTAACACCAAGTCGGACATATGTTTTGCAGTGAACACCTTGATTCGGTACATGTTTGAACCTACACATGTACATTGGATGGCAACAAAACATATGTTGAGGTACCTATGTGGTACGGTTGGATATGGATTGAGATATGTCTCGGGTGGAGATGTGAAGCTGGAGGGATATATAGACTCTGACTAGGAAGGGAGTGCAATGGATCGGAAGAGTAATTTTGGATGTTGCTTCAGTATGGGATCAGGTATGATCTCATGGTTAAGCAGGAAGTAGACATCAGTGGCACTCAATACAACAAAGGCAGAGTATATCGCAGCTAGTGTTTCAAGTCGTGAAGCAGTGACTTCGAAAGTTGCTTGTAGGGATATTTGATATAGAGTTGGAGCTAACTTTGATACATTGTGACAAACAAAGTTGTGTGAATCTTACAGAGAATCTTGTCTTTCATGAAAATTCAAAGAACATAGAGATCAAATATCACTACATTCGAGACATGGTGTAGAGAGGATATATGGATCTCTAATACATATCCACGGATGAGCAGACAATGAACATTCTCACCAAGCCTTTGTCTAGAGTGAATTATGAGTACTTCAAAGACAAGCTTGACGTGATTCAGAATGTCCACCCTCGTTGAGAGGGAGGTGTGTTGTTTCTCCTCCTATCGAATAACCCTTATGGCCAAGGGTTCCCTAGATCAGTCATGTGAGGTGGCTGAGGGGGTAATGCACTGTTGGACTCGATGAGAGAAGAAACATCACATGCATAGTTGTGAGGACTATGGGAGTAGCTTCGTGCTACTAGATGAGACTATAACTATGGTTGATGTCATGGTAGTAGTTGTGTGCTACTAGTTGATTGTTGCATAGTTATAGAGACATCGACTAAGACTATGGTTGATGGCATGGTAGTAGTTGTGTGTTACTAATTGATTGTTGCATAGTCATAGGGATTGCGGACTATGATTATGGTTGATGGCATGGTAGTAGTTGTGTACTACTAGTTGATTGCTACATAATCATGGAGACTATTGGACTTCATACTGGTAGCTTGTGTAGCTACCAATTGATTGCAGGATAGATAATTTGTGTCTCTGGACAGTAGTTGTATGCTACTAGGAGTGGTTGTGTACCATTGGATAGTAGTTGTGTACTACTATTGATCGGCACAGTCGTGTTCTACTGGATGGAATTGTAGTAGTTGTGTGCTACTAGTTGATTTCCATGGAGACTACTAGTTCACATTGGGAGTAATTGTGTGCTACTTGATTGCAGAGACTGTGATAGATGATTCGAGCTACCGATGGCATTGTAGTAGTTGTGTGCTACTAGTTGATTGTAGAGTAGTCAGTGGACTAATAGATAAAGACATTGTGGAAAGATACATTCCTAGCTAAGAGGGAGTGTTGATGTTTTGGTAGTTGCAAGAGGAACTTTCCCTCCTAGATGACATTTCTTAAACAAGAAGAAGATTATGGAAGCAAGAGAACCATTGAACAGATGTGGAAATACCCCAGAAGAGAAGTCGGCCCAAAAGAATAAAGAACAATGAAGAGACACCTTTCCAGAAGAGAATTTGATCTAGTTAGGAGGATAAGAAGACTATAAATAGGAGGCACCTTGGCTCATTTGACACACATACTCACACTCTCTCATCTACACAGAAGCAAGGCACAAGTCTAAGGAAGGAGATGTAGTAGTTGCAGGGGAAGATATTCTTCTTCTTCTTCAGTCTTTTTGGTATTTCTCTCTTGTGTGCTACTCTTGGTAAAGGTGTGCTACCTTGGTATTGTGTTGTTTTTGTAGTTGGGGTGGTATTTATAGTTGTATCTTGAGCTATCATTTGTGTTAGGGTTTATCTGTTGTTTCATGATTGGACTTGCTTTGTGAACGAAATCTATCTAAGAAAGGTTGTTGGGATTTTCCCCCATTTGGGGTTTTCCCAGGATAAATATTGTGTGTTCTTTTGTCTCGTGTTTATGCTGCTATTGCTCAATACATGATATATAAGTTAATTTTAAAGAAGTTAAAGAACACTAGTAACTCTACTGCTCTGTAAATAAAGAAATTCTAACAACGAATTTATTTTATGTCCAACAATTTTAACTATAAATATGAATATTGCATTCTTAACTATTTATTATTTATTTTGTAAATCATTATTAAGTTAAATTTATGTGGATGTATGTTTAACTAAAATATTATTAAATTAAACATTCGTGGTCGTATTCATAACTAAAAAAACACTTTTGTTTGAATAATGAAAGTGCCAAATGGTTAAAAGAGAAATTGTGTCTTATGTCTTGACATAACCACTTATGAAGTTAATTGTCATATTATGTGATTTGGATGGGTTTTGTTTGAACAATGAAAGTACCAAATTGTTGAAAGAGAAATTGCGTCTTATGCCTTGGCATAACCACTTATGAAGTTAATCGTCATGTTATGTGATTTGGATGGGGTGTGTGATAGTTATTGGCCAACTTCCAAGTTTTTTATTATATATTGTTCTTTCATTTTATATCAAATAATTCATTTTATTTAATTTCCATAGAGTTAGAAATAACATTCTTTTAACTTGTATATATATGTTTTTAATTTATAATAATAAAACTTACTTTTCAATTTAAAATAATAAAATTTATAATACTAGATTTTTACCTTTGAATCATATAGAACTATTATCTTAAGACATTCTCAATAGGCGGGTATAAGCAACTTTGTTGTTATTTTCACTTTTTTTTTGTAAATAAGCTTTCCTATTCTATTATAAACAAAATACACAAAAAGTCATTGGCCTTAGCTAGGGAGTCTATCAACCTGCCCAACGGGAAACTAGGTCGGACTAATATATTGGTAATTGATAATATATAATATGTCCAAAAATCTTTCTAGGTCTTGAACTTCTATCAAATAGTAAGGAAATCCTATGATAAACCATAAAACAAAGAAGAACAAAGGGAAAAAACTAGTTGTAATTGTCATGCAGGAGGAGCTCAAGAGCGGGTCTTTGAAGACCCTTCTTCAATTATCCTTGAGAAGCGAGCCTAAGAGGTGGATGCCATGTTGTCCTATGGCAGTTGAATGCTTCCCCCTATTTTTTGACTATCCATGAAACGAGAGTGAGTAGTATCCTATTCTGCTCCTACAATGCCTCAACCTACAACCGAAATTTCTTAAACTCGGGCTCCTTGGAAAGCATAGCATGGGCTATAAGTAGTTTTGTATGCCAATACAATTCAATTGTGTGAAAGAACTTGGTGTCCTTGGCAATGCTAGATCCAAAATCAAGGATGAATGGAGCCACATGTTCATCTACATCCTGGTCATCACAATAGACACAAATGACAATGGCATAGTCTTTTATGGAGCAAAGGAAAGTCTGGGAGGAAGGATCAATGGAGGTCGCAAAATCAACCTCTGCGTCAAAGGTGACCTTAACTGAGTGAGAGGGAGCCTTACCTCTCTTTTCATTTCACAAAGCCATGGAGAAGTCTAGCCCAGAACCCTTAGTTTCATCAATCGACAACCAGAGGTGGAATAGCGACATCAAACAATCTAGAGAATAGAAACACCAAACTCGCACCCATGTGAGCCTCAAATCAAACAAATTGTCCATCCTCACACCCTAAATCAACATTTCACATGGGTAATTCATTGTCAGAAATGGAAATTGAAGCCTTTTTCACAATCATATTAGAGATATAAGGATTACCCATGTAATAAAGTCACCTTAGTGACTTTAGGTTAAAAGATTAGGGTTTTTGTCTTTTGGGGTTTTGGTCTCTTAAGTACTTTGTAAGAGCGAGGATCCTCATTGTAATAGTGTATCGTTCAATAATAATATCGCTCATTGTTTATGGAGATCATGTTTTCAGTATCGTAACCCTACTTAGGGTTTCTTTGATTCTTGTAATATGGTATCAAAGCAGGGAGATTTGTTAGAATAATAGGTGTGTGCGTTTCACCATAGAATAGACAATATAACAATATTTTCTCCCAACCATAGGCACAAATGCCAACCCTAAGCACCTTAACCTTGATAGACAGAATAATTCTGGAAGAAAACCCTAGAACCAATAGCCAACCAATGTAGCGTACCTCTCTCCAAAGCTAGCGTACCAAGAAGAAAGTCGAAACCATATCCAGGCAAAAAGTCCAACCATAACCAAATACCAATTCACCATTGCAGTAGCTATAACTCTCTTCCAATCATGCACACCACTTGTCCTTATGCATTTGTGAGAGTGAGTGTGACAAATGAGCTCTAGTGCCCTCTTATTTATAGTCCCCCAAGTGACCTAACTGGGTCGACTTCTACTTCTAGAGGATAATAACTTAATATAAATTATTATCTTGAGCCGACTTGTCTTCTAAGTTTATTTCCTAACCTTCGAGGGTTTCTCTTTCTTCCTAGAATATTCTAGACTCATCAAAGGTTACACGTAGAGGTTAATACCTCCCGCAACTACCATAATATCAACACTCCCTCCTAGCTAGGGAGGTATTAAAGGTAATGATATTGAGCATAAACATACCATTCAACCGGTAGCATCATCATAGCCACATAGGCTATCTCATAATCAAATCATGAGCACCATCATCACTGTCCAACTAAATAGCCTCTATGGCAATCAGAACAATGCCATCCAATAGAACACAACTATGTCTATTCATAGTAGTATACAACTATTATCCAATGGTACACAACCACTCCTAGTATCACATGGCTACTAACCAGTGACACATAGTCACTACCAGTGGATCACATCTACCACAGTAGCATACAACTATTTTCTAGAGATATACAGTCTCCATAACAATCATATCATCTGATATCAACAATTTCATGATACAAATTGAATCATCCAGGACACTCTTCCACTCACATATATGAGATCTGGAAGAGCATCTTCCCTCGAAAATTTAAACATCATCCATGGGTTTTCTAGACTATTCTTCTCAAGTGTAGAAGAATAATTGTCCTTGATTTTTGAACCTGGACCATTCAACCTAACTGGGCCATTCTTTCGACACGATTCATAGTGAAACTTGGAGAGACTAAGTCTACCTTAGGGAATCATTGTCCTTGATTGTTGAACCTGGACCATTCAACCTAAGTGGGCCATTCTTTCGGAACGATTCATAGTGCAACCTGGAGAGAATGAGTCTACCCTAGGGAATGATTGTCCTGCACCAACCTCCTACATTGGACCATTCTTTGAAACTGCTCACAACTGTGAACTTTGAAAGAATGATTGCCCGGACAGGTGGACCATTCTGCTTGACCACTTCTTAGAATGACTACCAAGGAGAATAATTGTCCTAGACCATTCCCCCACACTGGCCACAAGGGGAATCATTGTTTATGGTACATCAACAATCTGTCAAACCGTGACTGTCCGTTCTGGACCATTTTCCAAAATCGAAAATGACTGTCCATATATCAATAACATATCAGTGCTCCCTCCCAACTCGGGGAGTAATCACTTCCCTTTCCAATAAGGAATTCATCTCCACAAGTCCCAGATTTTCCCTTAAGTTCGCAAACTTTTCATCTTGGGTAGAGGCTTTACCAAAATATATGTTATTTTCTCATCAGTGGAGATATACTGGAGAACTACTTCTCCCTTCTGGACTTTATCATGCAGAAAATAATGCTTGATCTCAATGTGCTTCAACCTATCATGGAATATCGAGTTCTCTGAGAGATTTACACAACTCTGGTTATCACAATATATTACAGTCGAATCCAACACCTGATCAAACAATCCAAAAACCATCTTACAGAGCCACATTACTTATGTACAAGCATCACAAGCTACAATATATAGTTTTGTTCTGCAATGTTGAGTGCAACAGACTTATGTTTCCTGCTAGCCCATGATATCGTGGAAAAGATCAAACTGAAACATATCCAAGAAGTACTTATTTTTTTATCTACAGTCCCTGCCCAATCTAAATCAATAAATTCATGCAGTTGTATATCATAACTCAAACGTCCCACGAAGACATTTCAAGGCATGTTTTTCAATTATTCAATTCTCATGGCTAGGTTCCACTTGGAACTAGCTCAACATGTTTACAACAAATAAAATGTCTAGCCTAGTATTCATCGAATACATAAAGGAGCCAATCAATTACCAGTACAGGGACAGGTCTACTGGATCAGAGTCTCTCAACTTCTTCAGATCTATCATCATGGGAGTTTGTCATGGATTTGCAATCCATCATCCCGGACTTTTGAAGAACCATTTCGATACACTTCCTATGTCATAATAAGTTTTCACCACGCTTTTGTTGTACATGAGAGGCTCTGCACCAGGTTGCTTGAATCCATACAATGTCTTCTTCTATCTGCATACATGGGTCTCTTTATGGTATACCTGAAAACCTTGAGGTTTCTCTACATATGCATCTTCTTCGATTACTCTGTTGAGAAGAGCAATATTTACATCCATCTGATGTAAACTCCAACCCATGGATACTGCAAGAGATATAATGGCTCAGCTATAAGTGTATCTGGTTACTGGAACAAGATATCATCATAGTGTTCTCCCTCCTTCTGGGAGAACCCTCTAGTTCCAAAACTCGCCTTGTATCTATCAATACTTCCATTCATAATTTATCACATACATTGTTCTTCATCATGGCTTCCTTCCATTCCTTTTGTTTGACTGCTTCTAGTGGGTTCAAACCATGTTGGTAGTCTTATGATTCTCGATATAATAACTGGTTCAATTGGTTGTTCTAAATTTTCTTTCTTTCTTGGAATCTTCATGTTCTTCCTCATGTTTCTCTTCAATGTTGGAGTCCATGGAATCTTCTATAGATTCTATGCCCTTCCTTTCTGAAGGTTCCAACTTCTTATTTTCGTCATAGGAACATAAATGTAAATGGACAACCAAGGATATTTAGGGCTTCTTTTCAAAGAAGGCTTCTTCTAGAGTCAAACTGAACATGTGTTGCTTATCATGGCTGCTACTTCTAATGAAGAACATGGACAGATACTTCATAGTATTCACAGATTCTTTAATGGATCACATCATTGAGGATTAGCTCCCTCCTAATCCCATATTCATGCCTGAATGAGAAATATACATGCTCTTCTTTTGGAATTCTATAATGATCAACTCCCTCCATCTGAGAGAGTCCATGCTTTCGTCTGCATCCTTCTTGCTTTATGTAGAGTGTCACAAGTCTATTCTAGTTTCCTTTTGATTACTGACTTCTTTCTAGTCTCACTCCTTCCGGGTCTCTTCAAGTTTTGTTATGATTGCAACCCATCTGGTAGTTTTTACTTATATATAATTTTAATAGCTTCCACGGGGATTGTCACCAAAGGTAGTCAACATACTTGATCATTTTCAAATACATTACTAGCAGACATTGTAATGGAAATCCTTATCTTGTTCTTCTCCCATAGGTATTGTTTCATTGACACTGACCATCTTATCTTCTAAGAAATAAATACACATGATATGTATGTAAACATGGTATGTGCAAGGACTATGTTACAGAAGAATATTGTTACCATGATTGGTAGAAGAAGTTTGCTTCATTCTGCTTGACTTTCTTTGAGGTTTCCTTTTCTTTGGCAATTGTTGCTTCGTGTGTTTCCTTCCTTTTCTTTAACTCGGGACACGGGTTCCTGTAGTGACCATATTTTTGACAGTTGAAGCATTGTGTTTTTGACATATCCTTTTCTCGATTTGGTTTCTTCCTTGAGCCAAATTTCTTCTTATGCCTGAATTTCTTGAACTTTGTTGTGTAGACTTGATCATCATCTTTCTTTTGGGATTTCTCTTTTGTGTTAATCCTTGATTCTTCTTGTGCATAGAAAGTCCAAAGTTCTTCAAATGTGGGATACTTTGTTCTTGTGCTCATGCTTGTGGCAAATGCATCCCATGTCTTGGGAAGGCCATTAAGTACTATATTTACTAGTTCCTTTTTTGAAATGATTTCCTCAATAGATTGTAGTTGATCTCTTAACTGAGATATTCTTACAAATTATGATTTTATGCTATCATTATCATTCATTTTCATGTCATGGAGCTCATTTTTCATACTCATCACTTGTCCAATATTTCTAATTGAGAAGAGGTTAGTTAGGGCATCGTACATCTTCTTAGATGAGTCAAGATGATAAATGTAGGGTATCAAATGGTCCTTTACAAAGTCCATTGTGATGCTCATACCATTGATGTCATTGTCCTTGAACTTCTCCATAACTGCAACCTTCTGAGGTTCCTTCTCTTTTCCCGCTTCAAACCGTTGTTCCATGATCTTGCCTCTCACAGTATCCAATACTTTATTCTTGGCAAGGATGAGGTCAATCCTTGTCTTCCATGCTCTGAAGTTAGAAGCCCCTTCTAACTTGTTTTCTAACTTCATAGAGTAATTCATGACTGCTTTGACTTGGTCAACTTTTTACTTTAACTTGGTCAACCTTTGACTTTGACCAAAAACTCAAACTCGACGCCTTGGCTTGCTGAGAGTACTAGGAGGTGTGTTAGGGTAGGACGCACTAGGTTATCTATGAATTAGGTCAAGCACTTCACTTAAGGTGTCTCAACATGAGGGTTAGGTTTTTGTTGCTACAACAAAACTTTGACTGCAACTGCAACTGAGCAAATCCTCCCAATCTATCTTCCATGGTTAGACTGTCCGAAGATAGTGTGGGCCCATAACCTGTTAATATAATAGGTGTTGTTGGTTGTTCTTCCTTTCTTTGGTCATCAAAGTTATTAACCCAGGGTTCATGTCATTCGGGTTTCCAACAAAGCCTCTAAAACTATCGGCCCTCCTGGTAAACTAGAAGGCAACGCAGTACATAGGATGCACTGCACAGTCTCACCTGATATAGCTTTAAATGGGTGACTGTAAGACTCAGGTGTTTACGACCTAGGATAGAGTAAAAGATAGGGGTTTCTTGGCTAGAGCCGTGTATCACGAGCTGTTAGTGTAATCTACTTATCCCTCTCAGTCGCATGCGTATGTTTCCCAAGTTATTTCCCAAACACCATAAATAGATTCATAACAATATATTAACTCATTCATCAAGCCTACCCATTAATTGCTGAAAGAAAGTAAAGACATGCATGCATTCATCACATTACACAAATATTATCGCGGTTCACCCCCTCCTGGGCTAAGTCCATAAAGATTTGGCTCTTAGCTCTTTTATTATGGTAATTCTGCATTCCCGGCGTCATGCGCTTACAATTTCCCTCTTACGGGTAAGATCTATATGAGGCGAACTAGATCGCACCTGGCTCTACAACCTGCGGTCTAATCCTCTAATCTACCTTCCCTCTTCTCTTCTTTTCTCAACAGTTACAAAATTGGTTCACACAGTCAAAAGTATTACATATCGTATTCGTCCATGCATAGCTAAAATAACAACAACTAACCAACCTCTATACGATACCTTTGTATCTATATTTATACATTTAGGGCTCTTCATCCATTTACAGTGTATTACCAAAACCCTAACCCTACGGATGTTAGGTCTTCCTCCCATGCGCGTGTTGTTCTTCCTCTAGTTGTCGCTTTCCTTGAGCACGCTTTCTTGCATGTGCATGTGTTGTTCTTTCGTCAACTGTTACTTCGATTTCTGCACGCATTCTTGCTCACAATCGTCCTTTTTTTCCCTTCAGCCTGGTGCCAACAAGCCCCCAACACTGACATGTGACTCATCCTAGGTCACCTAATCTCTCTGTGCTTCCTCGATCTCCTTGGTGATCATCTGGAAATTTTCCTGCAATTCTGCTGCTTTTGTCAGTGCCTGCGCGGTTTTCTCCTTGATGGTGTCGACTGTCTGAACTGCCACTTCGTCACTCATCAATCCTGCGCATTC
Organism: Picea mariana; assembly: GCA_032191745.1. Classification (NCBI taxonomy): domain Eukaryota; kingdom Viridiplantae; phylum Streptophyta; class Pinopsida; order Pinales; family Pinaceae; genus Picea; species Picea mariana. Next base: position 86,169 of record JASDQU010586437.1, on the reverse strand, counting down.
TAGTTGGGTCTGTGTTATCTGTGTTCTAGCTCCTTCTACCTGTGTGAGTATTTCTGCTACCCATTCCTGTAGTGGTTCTATTTGAGCCTGACGCTCATGTTTCTATGTTTGCGCAGTGATAAGTTATGCCTGCATTTTCTTCAACTCTTGCGTTCCCTTGACTCGTTCTGGAATTGGTATGGTCTTTTGTCATTGCTTGAGTTCTTGGATCGTTACATTGATTCTCTCCTCTTCCTTGTCCTAGTGTTGGACTTGTGGATCCTCTTCCAGTCTTTTCCAAAGTTGCGTTGTTTTCTCGAATAAGTCAATTGTCATGCTAACCTGTTTTTCTATCTCCTGCAGTTGTGTTGTTGCTTCTTGCTTCCTTTGCTCCTTCACTGTTGGTGGAGTTGTTGGTCTAATATGTTCTCGGAGAGTCTCGATCTCCTTCTAATATCGATCAATTGCCTATGCAATCTAGTCAATCTTTTTTGCGTCTGGGAGTTCATTTCCTTACGCAGTGCTCGGAAGTTTCCCAAAAATTTCTTCCACTCTATGTTCCAGTTCGTTTCTGCATTCTTTATCCTCCTAAGTTTCATATTTGGCCTGCGCACAAACGGTTTCCAACGCTTCCCGCTTCTTTGTTGCTTGTTGTAGCTCGACTAAAAATTTTTGTGCTCGAGACTCCATCTCGTGGTCGATGCTAACCTGCAATTTGTATAATTCCCTGGATGGAATCCATGTCAAGACCAATTGGATGTGGTCCAAATCCTTCAGTGATGTCTGTCCCACAATTTCATCCATCCGCAGCATGCTAGGTTTTATGTAGACCATTGAGTGTGCATGTGGTATTGGAAGATTTAGGTCTCGTTCTTCTACCTCCACTCTTTCTTTGGTCTGTGTTGTCGATGGCTCTATGCCTCTGTTGCTACTTGCGCTCTGGGCTTCCCCAAGTTTCTTAAGGAGCTGTCCCATTTCTACTAGTTTGTTCTGGCTTTTATCCCTATGGTGCGTGGCATGATCGAAATCTTCTACTAGGCAGTCCTGGACCATTCTGACAATCATCTCTCCATCATCCTCCATGATCGTATAGTTCGGTGATGCTCGTTGTGCCTTTGTTTTCTTGCATGTGTCTTCTTCCTGTACAGTTGGTCTCTTAGCTCCCCCTGATTCATGTGTGAAGGGATTTGGGGCGGTTTCCTGTGCTCCCCCAGCTTGTTTTTGTTGTCCATTGGTAGGCTGTGTGGTCTCTTTCTTCCCCTTCTGGGTCCTTGGCTGCTCTAACCCGTTGTCTGCCTGGGTCGACTTGCTTTGGCCTGTTCTTCATTTCTTGGGTACTAGGATTTGCGGAGGCTATGTTTCCACCTACGTAGCCCCCCTTCTATTGTTTGTCCTGGTACTTCTCTAGGTATGGCTGGGATCCTCCATTCATCAGGCCATTCACTGATGATCATGTCTATATCACCCTCGGTGATGCAGTAGCACATCTGTAGCCACTGTTTATATAGATCCTGCATTGGTTGTATCCACATGGCTTGTTGTCTAGCCCAGAAATTGGTGATGTCCTTGTATCGCGTGACAGCCTCTGGTGTTATTCTCCATGCTCGGATGATGGATTCATTTATGTCTTGTAGGTATGCTTCGAATACGATTCCATTCTCCCTCTTATGCTTGTCCTGTGGCGTGGATCTCAGTAAGCGATATCTTGCTCCCGCTGGCTGTGGTCTGGTACAAAATATTACGTGTTCTGGTTCTCGCCATCCCATGAAGGCTATGAGGGTGATCAGCCATGAGTAATGAAATTCTGTACCTGCGTCATGTGCATCTTTGCAGTCCACTTGGAACAAGTTTGATAGGTATGGCACTCAGCTCATGGAGGTGCCTTCTGGGCACTGAGCTGCAACAACGATGACTCTTGCCGGTACTTCGTCTTTGCAGCATTTTCTTAGCAGTTTGCAGGTTAAGATCTTTACGCACAATTGTGTAGCTGCATTGCTGATCTGTTTGATTATAATGCCTCTTGTTCCCCTATCGGTACCATATTTCTTCTCCATTTCTTCTGCCAATGTTCTTTCCTTGGATTTGTCGTCCAAAATCAACGCGAGATCCATACCCTAGGTGGGTAGTCCTGTTATCTGCATGATAAGCTCAACAGTTATGGGGACAGGTTTGTCCATCCATATATCCCCTCCATGTGTAACTGCTAACAACTGCTTGACGCATGTCATCGCGTATTGGCCTCTGCCAAAGTGTGGTAGCTTCAACAATCCCAAAATTCTTGTTCTATCCAATCCAGCTGACCACTGATGTGGCTGACTGATCGTTTCTCCGAGTTGGTTTACGACTATTTTATGCATAAAGACTTGTGACGCAAGTTCTGGGTACCTGGTTTCATCTAATACATCGTGGTCGGAATACTTGAGCTTCCCAACGTGACCCAATAGTTGCGGGTCTACCTGTACTATGTCTGGTATACGAGGTAGCACAATTTATGTTGTCAGTTTCTTACGAGGCGAGCTTGGTAAATGAACTCTATCCTCCTATTGTGGTCGCTGGTTCAAAGTTCCAGCAACTCTCGATTTTTCCCCTATCATCCACTCTGGCCAAGCCCAGGTAGTTCCAGCGGTCTCCTCTGTTGGTTGACCTAAGTCGGGTGCTTGTGTCTCGTCTGGTTTCTCCTATGCTCCCAGGTGTTGTTTCGTCCTGTTTACTTCCACGACTACTTTAGTGTGTTTTGGTTGTATTTCCTGTTGAGTTTCTGCTTCCTTATTATGATGTTCTCGCATTGTTGTTGTTGTATCCTATTCCATGGCCTCTGCTTATGGTTGTTGAATCTCTTCTAGTATTAGCGTAGGTTCTACTTGTATTTCCTCTAGCAATGGGATTTCATCAATATCGATGATCTTCGGTTGTTGCTGCTCATTTTCTTCCAGTGGTCCTCGTGACCTAGTTTGAACCTTGGTCAATCTGGTTGTCTGGCCTGGTTCGGCTAGCTTCGGTGCTTCCATAATGGTGATTGTCGAATGTTTGCTAAGTTCGAATGGATTCGGTGAGCTCTGTGGTCTCGCTCTGTTCGTTCTAGTTGTTGTTTCTCTCTCTCTGTTCTTCTTTCGCAAATAAACCAGTTGCTTTTGTGCTCATGTGTTGTATGGGATTGTCCTGAATCTTGTCGAAGACATTTCCTCCATTGTGCGATTAATGCACCATAACTGTGGGTTCAATGCATCTACGGCGGTTTCTTACTTGCCATTACATCTACTTTTTTGTCTCCAATTGGTGTGTTTAATGTGGTGTCCCATTGATCCTTGCCTTGCTTTAATTCTGCCTTGTGTTGTCCTGTCATCTTGTTTTCTTCGACTTTCCTTTTCCCGCTTATTTCCCTTTTTAATATGACCGTTGTCCTTGCCCTTGCGGACTTCGTGTTTCATATTGCATGTGGCATGTTCATCTCTAGCATGTTGCACGATGTTTTAGCCTTGTTTCCTTCTTTTTTTCTTATTATTGTTATTTACTGCGTGGTGGGTGGTCGGTTGTCCTTGTACAGCTTCAGTCGGCTCCCATTGATAATCCCTCAGAGGTCTGCACCTGCTAAGTCTCTTAACTATACAACTCCTCCGTTTGTGACAGATTTTACCTCGTATGGTCCTATCCAATGCATTCTCAGTGTCCCTGGGTGTTGAAATGATTTATTGTTGTAGAGAAATACTAGATCTCCTCCCTTGAATGTTTTACTCTTGATGTGTCGATCGTGCCACGCTTTGTCTCTTGTTTTCTGTACCTGTTGATGGAATTATGCCATGATTTGATCTTCCTCCATTGATAGTAATTGATTCATTCTTTCATGTACTGCGCCTCGTTCTGTCATTTGTGTGATAGTTGCTACACGTAGACTGGGTATTAAGAATTCTAACGGCATGATTGCTTCTTGGCCATAGACTAGTTTGAATGGTGTGTGCCCTGTCAACTTTTTACATGTGGTCCTATATGCCCATAATATTGTTGGTACCTTGAGGTCTCAATCGTCTCTGTTGACGTTACAGATCTTTGTCAAAACGTTCTCTAGAATTTTGTTGAAGGCTTCTACTGTGTCATTTGCTTGTGGGTGGTACGGTGTGCTTTTCTAGTGATGAACTTCAAACTCTTCAAGCATCACGTGGATGGTGTTGTTTATGAAGTGTGTGCCTTGGTCTCTCATAAAAACTCTTGGGCACCAAAATCTAGTAATTACTTGTTCAAACAAGAAGTGTCCAGTTGTCTCTGCATTGCAATCTTTTACTGGTGCGGCTTTCGCCCATCTTGTTAGGTATTTTGTCGCGGTGATAATGTATCTTGCCTCAGTTATTTTGGCTGGTGGGTTAATTGGTCCCACAAAGTCTATTGCCCATTTGCCGAATGCCTGTAATGTCACTTGTGGTCGCAGTGGCATCTCGTCCCTTCTGTTGGGTTTGCCTACCCTCTGACAGACATCACATCATTGACAGTACTCTTTTGAGTCTCTATGGATCATTGGCCACCATAATCCTATGTGAAGTACCTTCTGTGCGGTATCTTTTCCTATGTAATTCCCTTCTGCCATTCCCTCATGAGCTTCTGCTAAAATTCTTGATCGTTCGTGGTCTAGTACGTATCTTCATAAGATGATATCTACGCCCATCTTGTATAGATTTTCTGTGATCAGTTGATAGTCGGCTGCACGGACTAACAGGTTCTTCTTCTGCGCAATGGTATATTCTTGTGGCGCGGTGCCTGTGCTCAAGTACTCGATCATTTATGTGAAGTAGTCATTGGCAATTTGTACTGAGAATAATTGTTCATGCGGAAAGTTGTCTTCTAAGTTCTTCAGTTCTTCTCCATTGGTGACCCTTGATAGGTGGTCAGGTCCTACATTAAGTTTTCCTGGTTTAACTATGAATTCAAAGTCAAATTCTTGAAATAGCAATAACCATCGACAGATTCTACCCCCCAACACTGGCTTGTTGACTAGGTATTTCAGGGTTGAGTGATCTGTAAACATCTTAAAGTGTTTTCCCAATAGGTAATGTCTGAACTTCTGCAGTGCATACACCATAGCTAGGCCTTCTCTTTCTGTCGTGTTATAATTATGTTTTGAGTCTGATAATTTTCTGTTTGCGAACGTTATCGGGTGATCCAAGTCTCCTTCTCCTGGTTGTGTTAGGATAGCTCCAAGTGCTATTGTTGATGCATCTACATGTACATGGAATGTCTTCTCCCAATCTTGAAATACTAATATTGGTGTGGTGACCATATTTTCCTTTAGGGTATCCAGACTGTGTTGACACTCATTATTCCATTAATACTTTGTATCCTTCCTTAACAATTTTTCCATTCATGTTGTGATCTGTGCATAGCCTTTGATGAATTTCCTGCAGTATACTATGTGTCCTAACGTTGCTCTTAGCTGGCGGACTTCTTTTGGTGCTGGTAGGTTAATGATGATTGTGATTTTTGTCGGGTCCACTAGCAATCCTTGTTTGCATACTATGTGTCCCAATAGTATCACAAACGGTGTTCCAAATATGCATTTCTTGATGTTCAGTGATATCTGGCACTGTCTGCATCGTTTTAGCATCAGTCGTAAAACTGCCACGTGGTTTTTCAACAAACTATAAACTGTCCAATCATCCAGGTATACTTCGAGAAATTGATGGATGAATTCCTTAAATGCTACGATGACCACTCTGGAGAATATCGCAGGTGCATTCTTCACTCCGAACGGCATGACTATGTATTATTAATATCCCCACTCTATCGCAAACGTGGTCTTGTGTCTATCCTCCTATGTTATTCTAATATGATGGTAGCCTGAGAATCCATCGGTGAATGAGTAAGCTTCGTGGCCCCTCACATTCTCTAATACTTCATCCATGAATAGTGTAGGGAATGGGTCGTGAAGGCATGCATCGCTCAACTTCCTCAAATCGACGCATATCCTAATCCCTCTTCCTTGTTTCTTATCATGTACTACCATCGGGCTTATCCATTCTGATTCCTCGACTGGTTCGATGATGTCGACCTCGAGCATCATGTCGATCTCATCTTCAATTTTCTGTTTGTATATGGGATTCAGTCTATAGGGTCGATGTTTAATAGGTCTCGCATCAAATCTGAGTGGTATTTTCATTTCTCCTAATTCTCCGAATATACCCTTCATCTCTGTAAAGGTGGTGGGAAAAAGGTTGCTATTATTCGCGCAATAATTTCGTAATTCTTTCTACTATTTGCTCATCCCAATAATCTCCAATGCTGGCCATTTTGGGCTGCTCGGTAGTCCCGATGTTAACCTTCTTTATCCTAATTGGTGCAGAGATGACTTCTGATTCTATGGGTGGTCCTTCCACATTTCTCTCGCCTTAGACTTCTTCGATCTGAATATAGCGCGGATCATTTTAATCCAGTGCTTCCTCCTGTACATGGTAACATGACAATAGTTCCTTGATTGTCTGCTTATTCCATTGTTCTTCTTCTGTGATAAGTTCTATGTACGGTTCTTTAATGAATATGATGCCTCTGATCCGTTTTAGGGTTGCGTCTATGTTGGGGTTCTCCTGCTCGAATGAGAAAGTGACTGTAAAGTTCTGTTGCAATGTCTACCATGTCTTAGTTCCTTTGCGTAATTCCTGGTCTGTATATTATTTCGTTGGTATGCCTTCTAAAGTATGAATGAAGTGATGAGGCCATTCCTCTAGTGGCGTCATTTTCCACAGCATTTTACACTCCTCCAAGTGTTCTGCTAGTGTCCCTAGTCCTTCATATTTATGTGGTTTGTTACATGTCCATTCTGCGCCGAACCATATGCGCAGTAACCGCTTACATTGATACCAGTCTATGATGGTCTCCTTGTGTGCATTCCACCATCTTGTGGGTGTGGCCTTTAGTGCTAAATCCAGTGCTGGTAATCTCTGGTTTTCCAATACTTTGTCTTCATATTGCGTCAAGAAGGTTTCCAAATCATTTAGTCCATGGAAATTGGGTCGTTCTCTGATTTCTATGCTTACCCATCTTACTGCGCGGTCTATTCTGGCACATATTCTTGTGGGTACTTCGTGTAGTCTCTGCTGCCAGTTTTCTAAACCAATGTCTGAGTCTGTTGCGCATGAAGTAATGCTCCGCCAACTGAGTACCCCGTCTGTAGTTGGGTTTATGTAGTCCTCATCACGCGAAGTTGTTCTATACAATTGGCTGACTTCTTCTAAGTCCAAACAAGTGGGTTCTACGAACCTCTCCCCTTCTGACAGGTCTAGTGGTGCTATGACCCTATAGTCTTCCAAATCAAATGTCATTTTTTTGGTTTTCAAGTTAATTATGGCTTGGTTTTTGAACGCCCAATCCAGACCAAGTAGTGTCGGGTAAGGTGTTGTACCATCTACTATTTTGATGACTGCAAAGTCTGCCTTAGTGTGCACTCCATCCAGATCTACTGTCACTCATTTCAGTCTACCTATTGGTAGAACTCTATGTTGATTTGCTAGCTTTAATTGAACGGTTGAGTATCCCAATGTTGGTTCCCCCATGCATTACCATGTGGTCTTTGGTAGCACATTCACTTCGAACCCTAGGTCCAGTATAATATCTCCCATATTAAAATCCTCCAATGTTAGCATTTAGTCTAAATTCCCTACTTGTTCTTCTTCTTGTGTGTAGGTGGTTGACAGTTTTCAGTTTTGGCTTTTGTTCCGTCTCGCTGCTACATTTCTCTAAGATGTTTTGTAATACTTTGACAGATGAAGGATCACTTAACACTTAAACGCATGATTGCAAAAATTCTTTGATAGTACTTACTTGTCCCTTGGGTTGCATTCTGCTGGTATGGTCCAGTGATGGCGGCATCTCATATTCCGGAGCTTCCTTGCTTTGTTGTGTAGTCAACGTTATGTCCTTCTGAAATTCTTGCTGGGCTGCTGTAAAGATCTCATTTTCCTTGTGCGTGTCAAACTGCTTCTTGGGCTCCGTGTTCTTCTTTACCCATTGGTTCTATGCTGGTTCCTGTCAAACTGCATCATTTCCTGTTTTCGTTCCTCCTTGAGTGACTATGTTGATGTTTTGTCTGTCATCCTTTGTTTTGGCTGAAATCCACTGAACATTTTGATTGTTCTGGTTCTTTTTCTCTGGAATCTTTAGTAGCAATGTCGGACATTCCTCTATATCGCGGTCTGATGCGCGACAATACATACAAGTCGTTGGTGGTAGTGGACATTCCTATGCGTAATGTCCTGGTTGCTAGCAATTTTGACATGTGACAGGTCCTCTACCGCGTCTGAAACCTCCTCTGGATCGTCCTGCTCCTCTATATCATATGCGATCACCTCTCGACGTGTTATACTGTGGTGCTTGATTATACTGTGTGGTATTATACTGGGGTTGTGTCGGGTTGTACTGCGATTGTGCGTTATTGTAGGGTTGTTGCACGGTATTATACTGCCCTGCGTAGTGTTGTATGGGGCTGGGGCTTGATTGAACTGTGGCGTTGCTTGCCTAGTCATCATTTCAGCCTGTACCCTGTATGCATCTAATGTTCTTTCCCGCATCAACTCCATAGTTCTGCAATCTTTTTAGGCATGGCCCACTGATTTACAAAAGGTGCAATATGAATCCTTTGGAATTGTTTGGTATTTTTGCATCATCGTGCAGTGATAAGCGTCGTGGCCCGGTTTCTTTCATATTTCTCACCATAATCCTCCCTGTGGTAGCGGGTTTGGAATACATGTCACTATATACTGCGCGAATGATGGGCACTCGTTCTTATGGTGTCATTCCATCCTGAAGGTAGTGCACCAAATGGCTTCTCATTTGTCCTTGTTCTTATTCTGGTTTAGCTGAAATGTTAAGTTCTTCAAATCCTCCTTCAACTCTTCGATAGTTGGGTCCGTCTGTTGTTATTGGTTCTCTTCCAATTGTAAGGTTGCCTGTAGAGCCTCTGCCTGCATCTGAAACTTTTGTTGTCGTAAGGGGTATTTTAAGTGTGGGAGTAGTGAGTTGACAAACAGGGGTCGATGCTGCATATCGGTCATAAGGTATTTTAACTTTCTGTTTAATCGCTTAAATCTTTGATCAATATCCCATACAGATTGTCCTGGTTTCTGTCTTATTTCAATCATCTCATTCATGTATTGATCCTCTGAGCTCGACTTCTGGAACTCATTTATCAATAATTTCTTAATGTCGGCCAGTGTCTTTGTCATCCCGAGAACACTATTCATGTCTAGACTCATGTACCAGTCTAGTGCATGGTCTCTTAGCGTGATCACTAGCTGCGCGAGTTTGGTATCTTCATTGGTGATTTGCTTTGCTTCCCAGATCTTTGCACAAATGAACAAATTCTTCTCAGGGTCTTTTGTTGCTTCTCCTCGAAACTTTGGTAATCTGATAGTAAGATCATATACTACCATTCTAAATACTAAACTACTCCTGCCTCCGCACGGTGTAGATACTTGACTAAGGTTGCCTGAACTGGTTCCTACAGTTGTTGCTCCTTGTGTAGATGTACTTCCTGTTGTCAGGCTTCCTCCGAACTTTGGTTGTCTAAATGGTGGTGTTCTCTTTGGTGTATTGGTCACACATGGGTTTATGGGTTCCACACTGACATTAATATGCAAGGGATGGTTGCCTTCTCTTCCTGTTCTTGGGCCTCTTGTTTTCCTGTCATAGGTGGCGCGCAGGATTTCCTCAATCTTCTCCACAGCTCGAAGATCCTCTACCTCTTCCTCATCACTCGCCAAGCCCTCCCTTTCGGCTACGGCTCTCTTCTTGGTATTCACCTTATATTGGTAGGGTACTCCACTACGCGTCGTTCCTGATGATGTCAAGATCCACTTAAGTTGGTCGTCATCCATCAAGATCGGGTCCAAGGGTTCCTCCTCCTTCTTGTCTTTATCCTGCCCTCCTTCCATTCCTCCTCTCTCTGTCAGTGCTTCCCCCCTCCCCCATGCACGCAGAGAAGTCTAGCTGTCTGATTCCATTGTCATCACACCTTTGTTATATAGCAATATCTTGATAGAAGTATACAGTGATCGAATGTACCTTCCTCCAGGTCCTCATAGAAATTCTTGCTCGGCTGCGCTGTATGAATTCGTTGTGTCTACTGCAAAATCTGTGATGAAGCCTGCCACAATACTATCAAGCCAAAAGTCTACTACGCGGGTGAATTTGTTGTTCACCTGTTGTACCTGCTCAATCTGTACTAGGGTCCAATCTAGCTGTCGAATTTGGTTCGTTGCGTGGTTATCCTTCAACCTTAGGATCCACTCTTGTAGTAGATGTGGAAAATTAGAGAAAAAGACTTCATGTAAATCAGTAAATACGTATTTATCCAGGTGTTGACGCGGTGTGATTCTAGGGTTTCTATTGTCTTTTTGTGCAAACTCTAGTTCTTTAGTTCTCAACCAGACCTCGATTTCCGCTTTTGTGGGGTTCCAAGGTCTCAACATTCCCTTTTAATAACTCATTGTTCTTTTGTTTCTCTCCTTCGATTCTCGTTCACTCTATCTTGTCTAATCAATCCTTTCTTGTTCCTCTTAACATGGCAACGAAACCATTTGTTGGTTGTTCTTCCTTTCTTTGGTTGTCTGAGTTATTGACCCAGGGTTCATGTCATTTGGGTTTCCAACAAAGTCTCTAAAACTATCAGCCCTCTTGGTAAACCAGAAGGCAACGCAATACATAGGATGTATTGCGCAGTCTCACCTGAGATAGCTTTAAATGGGTGATTGTAAGACACGGGTGTTTACATCCTAGGATAGAGTAGGAGATAGGGGTTTCTTGGCTAGAGTCGTGTATCATGATTTGTTAGTGTAATCTACTTATCTCTCTCGGTTGCATGTGTATGTTTCACAAGTTATTTCCCAAACAACATAAACATATTCATAACAATGTATTAACTCATTCATCAAGCCTACCCATTAATTGCTGAAACAAAGTAAATACATGCATGCATTCATCACATTACACAAATATTACCGTGGTTTACCCCTTCCTAGGCTACGTCCACAAATATTTGGCTCTTGGCTCTTTTATTATGGTAGTTATGCATTCCCGACGGCGTGCGCTTATAATTTCCCTCTTACGGGTAAGATCTATATGAGGCAAACTAGATCGCACCAGGCTCTACAGCCTGTGGTTTAATCCTTAGATCTACCTTCCCTCTTCTCTTATTTGCTCAACAATTTACAAAATTGGTTTACACAGTCAAAAGTATTGCATATCGCATTCATCCATGCGTAGCTAAAATAACAACAACCAACCAACCTCTATATGATACCTTCGTATCTATATTTATACATTTTGGGCTCTTCAGCCATTTACAGTGTATTACCAAAACCCTAACCCTACCGACATTAGTTCTTCCTCTCATGCGCGTGTTGTTATTCTTCCAGTTGTCGCTTTCCTTGAGCACGCTTTCTTGCATGCTCGCGTGATGTTCTTTCGCCAGCTGTTACTTCGGTTTCCGCACGCTTTCTTGCCCACGATCGTCCTTATTTTCCCTTTGGCCTGGTGCCAACAGGTGTGCTCATTTCTCTATAGACAATATAGCAATATTGTATCCCAACCATAGGCACAAAGGCTACCCCCGAGCACCTTAACCTTAACAAACAAAATAATTCTGGAAGCAAACCCTAGAACCAATAGCCAACCAAGGTAGCATACCTCTCTCCAAAGCTAGCGTACCAAGCAGAAAGTCAAAACCATAACCAAAGACCAAGTCACCACTGCAATAGCTGCAACTCTCCTCCAGTCATGCGCACCACTTGTCCCTATGCAGTTGTGAGAGTGAGTGTGACAAATGAGCTCTAGCGCCCTCTTATTTATAGTCCTCCAAGTGACCTAATTGGGTTGACTTCTACTTCTGGATGATAAAAATTTAATATAAATTATTATCTTGAGTTGACTTGTCTTCTAAGGTTATTTCCCAACCTTCTAGGGTTTCTCTTGCTTCCCGAAATATTCTAGACTCGTCAAAGGTTACATGTAGAGGTTAATACCTCTCGCAACTACCGTAATATCAACAAGATTCTCATGGCCAATTTTAAGCAATCAAATGAACGATAAAGAGGTTCGTCCAACCATTAGGTGAGAGGTCGTGAGACAGAGGAATATTGCATATCAAAGAATCCACCATGATTTGTTGAAGAAAGTCACCACAATTCAAAGAGTTGTTGTGATATAGTTATATGCAGAAGCCATTTCACGCTAGAGAGGAGCTTACAGTTATCAAATTCGAGGGAGCCAAGACCTATCTCGAGTGTGTCTATGTCAAATCATTGTATGAAATTCAAAGGCCACCACTGTGATATGCCCACGATATGCTTGCACAACCTAACCCAAGTTTACAACAATAAAGAGCAGGGGTATTAGAGCAAACAACAAAGGATACCCCTAGTTGCCCATTGAAAAAGAGACAGAGCAATCATAGTCATTCTTTGTTGTCTAGAAGAAGAGTCGATGAATCAATTAATTGGCCAAGGAAAGTAAAGTCGTAATAGGCAAATGTGTTAATTATGCTAGTTATTTCTAGCATGTTAGATCGATTTACCCATTCCAAAGTTGCACGTCACTTCAATTTGTTGTGTAGGTTGACTGGTTTTCTATGGTTGTAATTCAAAGACAGGAGTTTGGAGCAATAACCACGAGTAAACAATAGATCAATCCATAAGATATTGTGTAGATTTTCATTGAAGGCATTTGTTACAGCAAGTCCTATCATTAAAATTAGCAAACAATGGGTGGGATGTAGTTATATCAGCATTGAAGTGATTTGTTTCTGACAGTTTCTGTCATTCAAAATCAATACCTATCATTCTTTTTGAGATTTTTGGACTTAGGAAGAGGTATTTTTTTGGATAGTGTTTGATGACATCAAATCTCTATAATTATATTTAGTTAACAGTGATTCTCTTCCATAGAAATACATTACACGCAGTGAATCATCCAAAAGTTGAATATTGCATACATAAGTTATCAGTTGAGTTGATCCTCCTTTCCTCATGCACAACTAGGGCATACTATTTTTTTATTTCTTTGGGTTGTATATAAGGAGAGTTGAGGGGACTTGAAAAATGGGGAAATTTTATGAGCAGATTATAGTGTAGGCTTTTAGTTAGAGATCTATGATAAGGAAAAGTTGCAAGAAAATGGGTCGCATAGCCCATGCCCTTGTAGTTGTCAAAGGAGGAGTAGCCATCACTAACCATCCATTGGGTACTAACAATGATGATCCAACAGACACTGATAATGACAATCCATCGAATGTTGGCGATGGTGAAGAATCTATTGAAGAAAAGGGATTTTATGCATTTTAGGAAGCCCATGCTTTGAATATAGGAAGTGATCAGTTAACAACTCAAAATGGATTGTTTCCTAGTTAGTTCAAAATTCGTGGATCTAGGTAAAGATCCCTCATTAGTTGGGGAGACATGCATGTGGATTGCATTCTACTAGTGAGGTTACACAACATGCATGTGGATTGTTGTTCAATAATTGACTTCGAGAGATTTTTGATTTGGTAGTTTGGGGAGGTGGAATACGGGAACTTGGGAATTCAACTCAACAGCTACATCATTACGAGGGTTATGAGGTAGCTTGATGAAGTTCAAACTAGTCCGGGAATTGTCCTCAAAGAAGAAGCTTCTAAAAGATGTTACTAATGTTTAGTGTTAACTATGAGTTTTACATTCAATATATGTATTTGATTTTAATTTGTTATTTTTCAACAATGTACGCTTTATGGGGTATTAGAGATATAAGGCTTGCCCATGTAATAAAATCACCTCAGTGACTTTAGATTAAAAGATTAGGGTTTTTCATATTTTAGGGTTTTGGTATCTCAAGTTCTTTATAAGAGTGAGGACCCTCATTGTAATTATGTACCATTCAATAATAATATTGTTCAATGTTTATGGAGATCATGTTTTCAGTATCATAACCCTACCAAGGGTTTCTTTTATTTTTGTAATACATTCAAACCTCTGCTCACCGCCAAAACCTCTGCAACATGCATGGAAAGGAGCCATGCAAGGTCTCGTTGTCAATGATTAATGTTGGAAGGAAGGTGCTCTGAAGAGTGCATGGATGGGCATGGGTCCGTTAGTTTTTAGTAGCTCAAGGGTAGTTTTGCATTGGTGGTGCCTAGCATGCAAAAGTGATCGAGCAAGTTCTCTCTCTAATGTCTTGACTTTATAAAATGATTTTATAAAGTTAAGTGGGATGCTTTTATTATTTAATGAATAAAAGTGACTTTTATTATGTTTGGAGACTTAAGTGATTTAAGTGATCTCAACGAGAGATCAAGTTGTGATCGTTAGATTGTGAGAGGCAAGATCTAATCTTGGTCATTCAGATCTAGGGTTAGGGATTTTATTCATTAATGAGTTTATAAAAGGAGAATTGGAGAGTGAAGAGGCACATTTTTCAATGAAATATTTTGAGGAAAGAGTTTGGAGAAGAAGAGAGGAAATTGTTTGCAGCAGTGAGGGCACACTTTCCAAGACAAGAAGCTGGCACAAATCCCAAGGTAACTTTCAACATTAATTACAATCTATACAATTGGGTTTGTGAAGGTTGTACAACATTTTTTTTTTTGCCATACAACTACAACCGTGCATAGAAATCGAGGCTGAGATTTGGCAAAGAAATTGAGGTACATTTGGCACAAAAATTGAGGGTGACATTTGGCACATAAATCGAGGTGCATTTGGCACACACATCGAGGTGGATTATTGTTGTAATATTTGTACACAGTACTGTAACGTACAAAATTATGGTAGCCCCAAGGGTTAGCTCAAGTGGTTCTGAGCTAGACGTGAAGTTATCCCCAACGGATGAGGTCACGGGTTCAAATCTCTTGTTCCCCCTTGGGGTTAGGCCCGAACATAATCAGGGTCGGTGGTTTACCCCTTTTACCATCCACGAAGTGGAGAAGTACTCGAGGGTTTCGCGTGATATATTACCTCGAAAAAAAAAAAAACGTATAGAATTCAAGCATGATGTTTTGAGCGAGAAGGTTGTACAACCATACTGAAACTCAGGCATAGAAATCGAGGGAGTTTGACACAAATTTCTAGGTGATGGGCACAATATTTGAGATAATTACATTGCATTTAATTTGTTGAAAAGTATTGTTGTAATTTCCAGAATTATTCTTTATGAGCTCATAATAAAATTTCTCATTTGGACTGGTTTTTCCAAGGGCATTGCCCGAAAATCTGTGTCAAATGTGTGATTGGATATTTGTCTATTGTTCATTTTTCACTGCAAATTTTCAGTTCTTAGTCATTTGTATTTATGCTCATAATTTCATTTGAATGCTTGAGGGTTTAACATGCATTAATGGTGAATAATTATTGGAGACTAAAATCTAGTTGTTGACTAAGTGATTGACAAAATTTCAACAAGGTCTTGATGATCCTGCCCATGCATCTACTCCCTTGTTGTCTTTTCAAACACCCCATATAGGGATTCATCTTCATTGTTATGGTAAGTATTGGTGTATTCAATTATCATAAACACATTGATGAACAAGCAAATGGCTATTGTTTTATTTGAGATTTTCCATGGAATTTTATTGTGGTAAATGAGTTTAATCATTTTATAGAAGTCATTTTTAGGTTGAGGAGTTGCATGTAGGTGCACTTCATCTTCTTTGTTATTATAAGTATTGGTGTATTCAATTATCTTAAACACAATCATGAATGTGTGAATTGGAGAGACTTAAATTTGACAGTTCATCATTTTCATTAATAGAAGAATCCAAGTTGACTAAATATATATACATATATGGATGGATGGTGGCTTAGCCTTCAATCTCAATAGTAGCTAGTAACCCAAGAAAACCCTATCAAATTTGAACTTATGGCATGTCGATTTCCTAGTCTATAGCATCTCTCAAGCGGGTGGTTCAACTAATTAAGTTCNTATATGAGGGGGCCCCTTGTCCCACGTACAAGGGGTCTCATACACCAATTTAGTGTATGGCTTGGTCGTGACTTTAAAATTAGATTATTACTATTATAACATGAATTATGACTTCCTTCTCATTTGGACTGGTTTTTCCAAGGGCATTGCCCGAAAATCTGTGTCAAATGTGTGATTGGATATTTGTCTATTGTTCACTTTTCACTGCAAATTTTCAGTTCTTAGTCATTTGTATTTATGCTCATAATTTCATTTGAATGCTTGAGGGTTTAACATGCATTAATGGTGAATAATTATTGGAGACTGAAATCTAGTTGTTGACTAAGTGATTGACAAAATTTCAACAGGGTCTTGGTGATCCTGCCCACGCATCTACTCCCCTGTTGTCTTTTCAAACACCCCATATAGGGATTCATCTTCATTGTTATGGTAAGTATTGGTGCATTCAATCATCACAAATACATTCATGAACAAGCAAATGGCTATTGTTTTATTTGAGATTTTCCATGGAGTTTTATTGTGGTAAATAAGTTTCATCATTTTATAGAAGTCATTTTTAGGTTAAGGCGTTGCATGTAGGTGCACTTCATCTTCATTGTTATTATAAGTATTGGTGTATTCAATTATCCTAAACACAATCATGAATGTGTGAATTGGAGAGACTTAAATTTGACAGTTCATCATTTTCATTAATAGAAGAAGCCAAGTTGACTAAATATATATATATATATATATACATATATGGATGGATGGTGGCTTAACCTTCAATCTCAATAGTAGTTAGTAACCCAAGAAGACCCTATCGTTTTTTAACTTATGACATGTCGATTTCCTAGTCTGTAGCATCTCTCAAGCGGGTGGTTCAACTAATTAAGTTCACCCTTGGAAATATATATATATATAGCCTGAGTGGGCCTAATGGTTAAGAGCATGGGTTTCCTCTTAAGAGGTCGCAAGTTCAAATCTGGAGGGGGGGTAGGGTATGTATACCTCCATAGATTTTACCTATCAAATCGTTGGGCAGAGGGGGTCCCTTGTCCCACAAACAAGGGGGTCTCATACACCAATTTAGTGTATGGCTTGGCCGTGACTTTAAAATTAGATTATTACTATTATAACATGAATTTTGACTTCCTTTTTAACAACATATTTTAAGAAATGGTTTAATTAAATGAATATATATATATATATATATATATATATATATATATAGAGAGAGAGAGAGAGAGAGAGAGAGAGAGAGATGACACCAGTTTATTCTATACTACTACCATTTACAAATTTATACTTAAAAATTGAAAATCTTGTTTGAGGAGGTTTAAGAAATCTATGTCAAAATTTTGTGAAGAGGGGTAGGGTATGTATACCTACATAGACTTTAACAGTCAAATCCCTCAACAAAGGGGATCCCTTGTCTCAAAAGGAGTCTCATACACCAATTTGGTGTTTGGCTTGACCATGAACTTAAAATTAAATTGTTATTATTATTATTATTATTTTATATTTTGAAGAGAGATTTAATTGATCTTCGACTATTTTTTTTCCTTGAATTGATCTTTTCATATTTTTTTATTGTCAACATTAATTGATTTATTTACATTCTAAACCTTGGTAAATATAATCCTATATTTTGGTCCGAGGTTGAATTTCTGTACGATCTTTAAAGGTGGTTAAAAACACCTTGGTCAAAACCCCATATTTTGGATGTAAAGCATGTAGGCAGTAGTTTACGTTTTTAGATATATGGTGGTATAAAGGTGTGATTAGCTGATTTATTTAAATTCGAAACCATGCTAAATATAATCTTATACTTTAGGTTGTGGTTGAATTTGTTGGGCAACGGAAGCAAAATGTAGCATATAACAGAGCATAAAATAAGCAAGATCAAACACGCATTAAACCAAGCACATCAATCATACACTTGACACAGTGATTTATGTGGAAACCCAATGAGGGAAAAAACCACGGGAAATGATAATCGGTATTCTTTTTATTCAAGGGAGAATTACAATAGCCAACTCAGGAATACAACCATCCTCTCCTCTCATACACACAACACCTCAGTATTGTGTCTTGCTCTCACACACTCACTACACATTGCACTCACACCTCTATGGGTATGCTTGCATATATAACATCTATCACTCAGTTACATAAACTGATTATGAATAGATCACATAGTTACATGAGCAGTTCATAAATAGATTGCATGCATGTGCATTAACATAGTTGCATGCATGTGCATGTGCATGTGACCGCATGAGGAAATTCGTTGGCATGTTTCCAACAATATTCACCTTGAAAACAATTTACCTGATATATCATGCCCTTAATTAATTCATCCATCACCTTTCCTGCAAGAGAATCCAAACACCATCACAGCTCCACAACTTCTCTAACAATATTGTTACGTGAACATGCATGCACGATTCACTCCAGTATGGACCATTCTGTCTCCATCAGTAACCTGTCTAATAAATCGATGCACTTGTCCAAATCTCATGAATCATAACCACAGACCAAATCATTGCAACCATTGTAAGTGATACTTGTGATTTTGTGTTTGAAGCACCCATTTCCATGTTCTTGACCTGGGTTTTCCATGTGTCTACTAACAACACCAACTGCATGTGAAATGCTGACCATTTCTCCATTGCAATCATCAAACTTTCTACTAGCATATAATACTCGAGATATATAACCCTTTTCTTCTTCATCAATTAGGACATAAACCTGAAGAGAACTTACAATGGAAAGCCAAAGGGATTTTACCAGTTTCACATTATTCATACTGAATTTCTTGAGTATCTTCAGCGCATACTTCTATTGTGATATCCAAGCTTACCATATTTCCTGTCTCTTTGTATTTCCATGCCCAAGATTTATTTTGCTGCTCCCAGATCCTTCATAACAAACGTCCTAACCAACCGAGTCAACCTGTTGATCTCAATCATGTGTGTGCTTGCAACAAGCATAACATATAACACCAATATAATGAATATACCATAAACACAATGGTTATACTCACTTCTTGTAAAATTTGGCTCACAATGAAGGAATCAAATATCTTGTACCGTTTGCCTAGCATGGTTCAGGCCATACAATGATTTTTGAGTTTGCAAACAAATCTTCTATTGTGATTCTAAACTAACTGTTTTGGTTGTTCCATAAACATCCCCTTATCCAAAAAACTCCATGTAAAACAATTTTAACATCTAGTTGTACTATCACAACCAATGCTAACACAACATGAATAGAAACAAGCTTTTAACAACTGGTGAGAAACTTTCATGGAAATCAATACCTTCCAAATACCTTTCTGCTACCAGCCATGCTTTGAACCTTTCATATTTTACTATGTTTGATTTTATAAAAGGAGATACATCAAACACTGCATCTCTGTCCATGATGATTCTGTGGGCAGTAGGATCCCACAGTCTGCACCCCTTAACATCAGCACCATATCAAAGATCTACATGTTTGATCTGGGTCCTACTTAGAACGCTGATAAAAAACCATAAGCTTCACAACCGAATAATTTCACATTCGAGTAATTACCAAATGACATGTTCATGCCTCTTCCTGAATCTTCATGTCTTTTGCAAGCGATGGTGACCGAGTTACTAGATAGCACAACCGCTTTTGTCCACTACCTGCAACTTGGAATTACTGAACATGCCTATTTGATCCCAACTTCCTTGCAATACTTTCCAAGTTCCATGGATATGAACTTACCTTGATCATATATTTTCAAACACTTGATTGACCTGCCAACACATCAACCTTTCTACAGACCCACCTTTCTAAACTGGACACATTGCTCCAACTCGAACTTTGCATTCGAACAACCCTGACCAAATCCAACCAAGACGACAAAGTAAGCCTTCACCAAGCCTTTTATAGGCTTCATTACATGCAATCCATGGACACAATACCACGAGATACCCAAAACATGTGGACCCGAAAAACCACCTGCTTTGACCTAAAAACATATTTAACTCATTAACTCTTTCACCGAGTCAAGGTTAACCCNCTACGTCTAGACTTTTCATAGGTGACCTGATAAACCTGGGTTACGCATGACTATCCAGGTCTTGTAGACAGATGCCCATTTACATGCAATCAATAATTTCTACAACTCCAAAGTAAATGCAATTTTTATTTTTTTTCACGGTGACTCAACCATCTTCGTCCTGCACCTTCTATGTGAACACAGGTGGAGAGACACAACAGACAAACAAAACTTCATCAACCATACATGTAGTTGAATTTGCTTATTTTTTGGAGTCCTCTTTGGAGGCTTGTTGTCTTTTCCAATAATCCTTCTTGAGATGCCTAGATTTGCCACAAAACCAACATTTTTCCTTACCCTTACTTTCTTTTAACTTAGACCTGGATGTACCTTTTTTATCTTGCCCTCCTTCTATGGATCGACCTCTTACCACCATTTCTTTTATTGTTGAGGTTTCTTTACCAGGTGTTTTCCTTATCTCCTCAGACAACAAAGCTCCCACAACAGTGTCATAATCAATGGAATTTGTTGTGTTAAACCATACAGTTGTGACCAGATGATCCCAAGACTCATGCAACGAACACAATAGCGTAACTGCCTTGTCCTCATCTTGGAATTTTACTTCCATAGTAGTTAATTGACAAATCAGAGTATTGAAGACATTCAAGTGATCAGTAATTTTTGTACCTTCTTTCATCAGCAAGTTGTACAACTGCCTCTTCAAGAAGATTTTGTTTGACAAATTCTTTGTCATATACAGACTCTCCAGTTTGGTCCACAAACATGTTGTTGTCGCCTCTTCAGCGATGTTAAACAACACCTCATCTACTAGACACAAATGAATAGTACTGAGGGCTCTTGCATCCAGATCCTCTCAATCATTATCTGTCATGCTTGTCATTTTCTTTGATTTTCTAGCCAACGCCTTTTGTGATCCTTATTGCACAAGCAGATCCCACATCTTAAGCTTCCTTAGCACAAAGCTATTCTTACCGTTGAATTTCTCCACCTCAAACTTAGAACTATGCACTTTCACCATTAGCACAAAAAGGTTCTTGTGCTCATAGGAGACCTGCACACAATTCGCCTTGGCTCACCTGTGACACCTACTCAACCTGTTCTTTGATCCAGTGACCAGATTCTCTTCTCCTTCTCTCTCTGCTCCTTCAACTCTAATATCTAATACCACTTGTTGGGCAACGGAAGCAAAACATAGCATATAACAGAGCATAAAATAAGAAATATCAAACACGCATTAAACCGAGCACATCAATCATACACTTGACACAGTGATTTATGTGGAAATCCAATGAGGGAAAAAACCACGGGCAATGATAATTGGTATTCTTTTTATTCAAGGGAGAATTACAATAACCAACTTAGGCATACAACCATCCTCTCTTCTCATACGCACAACACCTCAGTATTGTGTCTTGCTCTCACACACTCACTACACATTGCACTCACACCTCTAGGTTGAGGTTGAATTCATGTGTAGATTTTTTTTAATTTTTTTCTTATCTATTTGAAGTGAGTTAGAAAAACGATTGGTTTTCTTTACATGTAAGTAAGATGAATTTGAGCTCGGAGTTTGAAGATTGGTTCAACAATGGCGGTTTCACACCTATAGTTGTGAGGCCTTGAGTTTGAATAACCTTAGAATTAGTTTATTAAGCTTTCGGTTTGGGAAGACTAAACATGGCACTGTCTTACCGGTCAGTTCCTTCCACGGGGTGGGACCCTTTGTTTTTGTCACTTTCTTTAACCTGTCAGATTTTTTCCCTCGATTACTGAACTGAGATCGATTTCTGGTCAAGTTTTTCGCTCTGGTCTCATGACTGTCCTCTGCTTCCTTTACGAGATAGTTTAATAGCTCGGACCCCATGGACCCCGAAAGGATTACCAACCTCCACAATGATATCAAATCACTTATGAACCTGTCTGATGAACTAGAGTGGCTTAGAGAAGGGGTATTCAAAAATACTGACACTGCATGTCAGCGAACAACTCTCCCATCGTTGTCGAGGTGGCCTACCTTTTCTACCAACGTTACTACTCCTTCCCAAGACCCACTCACAGTACTTACATCGTTACCTGCTTGTCATCTTACTACTGCACACTCTAGTGGTTTTCAGGCTAACCGTGACCATCTGATTCAGGGGTCAGTTGAGCATGAGTTGCACCATAAAAGCGATGCATCGAAGACCTCAGTGGCTGACAGACCTTTAAACTCGTCTCGTACTTCTAACCAAACAAGAACTAGGAAAAGAGTTTGGAAGCCTAATAAGCGAGTTCGAAAGATGGTCCTCAATGACGACGTGGGCCTCAAAGATACCTGCAGACTGGCACTCTATGGTCTGGTTGGTAGACTTTCTTATTCCTTTCTTCCAGACAATCTTGTCTCGGACTGGATGATAAAATATTGGACTCCTCTCCTTGGATATACTCCGGAGATAGTTTTTCTTACTAAAGGCTGGATTGGATTCATCTGCAATACACCGGAGGATGTCTCTCTTCTGTTGAACCAGTTCTGGGTTCTGGGTAGATGTAGCTTGATGCTGAAAAGGTGGAGGATAGCATTTAACCTAGAAACGGAGCACTTTCAACACAGACATCTTTAGGTTCTTTTACCAGGTTTATCGTTACATTTATGGAATGAAGGGGCCTTTAAGGCCATAGGGAACGCCTTGGGGCGTTTTATTGCTCTGGATTCTTCGTCCTTTACAAGCCCTTCAAGGAAGATTGGGAGAATTTTAGTGGAGATAGATATACATGGGACTTCTGGAAGTCTTAGACGTTGATTGGCGTGGAAGACACTACAAACAAAGGTTAGACTACCAGGGGATTCCCTTCAGATGCAGCTGGTGTCATTGCACAAGACACATCTCCAGAGAGACTGCAGAGGCAAACTGACTAAGGATAAGTCGAAAGATACCCTATTGCAGGAAGACCCACCAGATTATATGATGGAAGTAGATTCTCAGGTCGATGTTCCCACTCTTAATCCAGCGAGAACAAGTTCACCTCTGGAGACTTTGGACACTCTTTCGGGTAAGCTTCTTTTCTTTTGCCCTTCTCTTTTTTCTTCTTTAACCTCGTGGGAAAAGCAAGCTTTGGATAACTCAGACTGCTTGTCTCGACCGTCCTCTCAAGACCCTGTGCATGAGAGAGGAGGCACTGACCCATCCCCCACTACTAAGATTAAAAAGTCCTTTTCTTAGGAAGTGAAAACGTCTACCGTTATGGAGTCTAGTCTAGTTGGCCCTGCTCATTTTCCTTCTTCTAGCCCCTCTACCTCTGCGGTGCCTCCTAGAAATGTTAACACGGCTTCGAGGCCGATCCTTCCTCCCTTTTCACCCCTGGTTTCTCCTCTACTCCATAACACTCTCCTGGCCATTCCGAGTGTCCCGGTTTCTCCCTCCACTTCCTCTCAGATTGAGGACCTCGAGACAGTTATATTATCTGGTTTTAGGGAACCGGAGGAGGACGCTCCCGATCTCATTATAGTACTTGACTCTTTGGTACCCACTGGAAGGGAGATTAAAGAAACTATGATTCTTCCTACTTACTTGGGAAAGAGAGTTCTTGAGCCCTTCGGGTCTTTGGAAGCAACAAGTTCGAAGACCAAGCCAGGTTAGGAAGGGAAAAATTGTGCTTGGTCGAGGGGTATAGCTCTAGAAATTTCACCGATTAATAGAAGAAGATGCCAGAAAAAGCTTTCACAAGCTACCGAACAGACTACTGAGCTTTCTACTTCTTCCACAGACATTGGGCTTCTTAGAGCATTGAAAGCCCTGGCGAGGGAAAAGTAATGTTACTGCTCTCTCTAAATGTTAGAGGGATTGGGGGCACCCTCAAAGTTGCCTCCTTCCGTCATTTGATGGAACAAACAAAGCTCGAGATTGTTTTCCTTCAAGAAACTCTGGTTTCATATCAGAAAGCCATGGATTTCTTCCTTTGTTTCCGCCCTTCATGGGCCATTTGTTCAGTAAATTTGGTAAGCACTTATGGGGGTCATATTGTATCTTGGGACCCAAGTTTATATGAACCAATTCCCTTTATTTATGTGGGGGGCATTTTGTTAACAGGTAGTAGCATTTTAAATAAGCGGGAGATAACGTTACTAAATGTTTATGGCCCATGCATAGCCAGGAAATCCTTCTGGAATATAGTAAAAGATAGTGGCATTTTGTCAACTAATAATTTAATCATGACTGGAGATTTTAATATTATTCTTAACTCTGATGAGGCTTGGGGAGCGAATCGCTCTAGTTTTATTGATGATTTTTTTAAAGACATGTTCGCTTCCAAAGATCTCATAGACATTAAACCTCCCAAGATCGTGCCTACTTGGTGCAATGGGCGTTTGGGACAGAACGTGATTACAAGGCGGCTTGACAAAGTTATGATTTCAGAAGAGCTTCTATCAGATATCGGGTTCTACAGGACTTGGGTTGAATACCCATTTTTTTCAGATCATGCACCCATTTGCATTCAGCTGGATTTACCGTCGAAGCACAAGACCTGTCCTTTTAAATTTAATGGACATTGGCTCGAAGATAAAGATTTTGTGGGCATTGTTAAAAAGGTATGGAATGATCCTAGATTCATTACCGAAAACAATGCACAAAGGAAATTGGTGTGGAAATTACAAGTTCTAAAAAAGTGCACAAAGAAATGGTATAAAGAAAAATAAAAAAAGGATAAAGATAGGTTGGTTGTTTTGGAAACTGACATCAAAGACCACATCACCAACATTTCGGGGGATCCAAAAAACCAAGACATCGAGTCCAACTTGAGACGTCTAGAGTTGGAGAGAAATGCTTTACTTCGACAAGAGGAAGAAAAGTGGCCACTGTGTAGCAGAGCCCTTTGGTTGGCTAGCAGTGATCCCAACACAAAATTTTTCCATAATGTGGCCTCCCGAAACATAATCAAAAAATTCATTTGGGATATCAAAGGTGAAAATGACGAGGTGGTCAATGATCAGGCACTACTAAAGAAAGAAGCAGCCTCGTACTTTAAAAAAAATTACAAAGCGTCAAACTTTCAGGATACTGCTGAGCAATGCAAGTTGGTCGACCTTTTCCCACAAATGGTCGATGAGGAGGAATCTCGTGCACTTTTCAACCCGGTTACTATTGAAGAACTGAAGTTTGCGCTCTTTCACTTCAAAAAGGAAAAGAGCCCAGGTCCAGATGGATGGACCGCTGAATTTTTCACCTCCTTTTTTGACTTGGTTGGGGAGGATTTATTAGCATTGATTGAAGAATCAAGAAGACTTGGAACCATTATTGGAGGCTTAAATGCTATGTTTCTGACCCTGATTCCAAAGGAGAATAACCCTGCATCCTTTGACGATTTCCGCCCTATCTCACTTTGCAACCTATGTTATAAGATTATTTCAAAAATTATTGCAAACCGATTGAAACCAATGCTTTCTGGAAGGATCTCCACTGAACAATTGGGTTTTCTGAAAGGCAAGCATATCCATTATGCTATAGGCACAACCCATGAGTGTCTTCACAGCATTAAAAAATATAAATTGAAAGCTCTGGTGCTAAAGTTGGATCTAAGGAAAGCGTACGATTGTATTGACTGGGACTTTCTCAGGCTTATCCTTCTCGAAATTGGTTTGGGGTCCCAGATGACAAAGTGGATAATGACTTGTGTCACCTCTTCGTCCTTTGTTGTTCTTATCAATGGGGAGGCTTCAGATTTCTTCAGAAGTGGAAGGGGAGTCGAGCAGGGATGTCTGTTATCTCCCCTTCTTTTCGTCCTGGTGATGGAAAGACTCGGCCTGTTACTAAAACAAAGCTTTGAAGAAGGACTTCTTTCGAGAATCAAGGTTTCCAGATTGACCAGAATTTTACATCTACTTTTTACGGACGATGTACTCATACTGTCAAAGGCTAGCCTTTCGGAATGGCAATTGATTACTAGCATTATCAGTCGATTTTGCAAAGCCTCGGGATTGACAGTCAATCTATTGAAATCAACTATACACTTTGAAGGCATTTCGGAGCTTGAGTTGAATTCCTTCAAAACTTTTCTGCCATACTCCTTCGGCGAACTATCCTTGGGATTCTGATATCTCGGCTATTTCTTGAAGACAGGGACTCAGCGTGCTGCTGATTGGGAATGGCTGGTGGTAAGGGTGGAAAATAAGATCAATCAATGGAGCAACAAATGGTTGTCGTTGGGAGGGAGATATATCTTGTTAAAGTCGGTATTGGAAGGACAAAATGTATATTACATGTCCATGGAAACTCTGCCCCGTTTGATTTTAAATAAAATTAGAAAATTAATGTTTCAGTTTTTGTGGATAGGCCACTTGGATGCTCAACAGTACCATCTGCGTAGATGGGAGGTCCTCTCCAGACCAAAAAACCTTGGGGGTTGGGGATTCCACAATCTACCTCTCTTCAACCTGGCACTGAACGCTTCTACTCTTTGGAGAGTGTTAACACAACCCAGCATCTGGCAGCAGGTAATTAAAGAAAAATACTTACACAATTCCTCGACCATCGAATGGATTAGACACTACTCACATCAACACACTCCAGCTTCTAAAATTTGGACAAGTCTAAGGCGCGCGCTTCCAGTCATTAATCACTGGATTAATTGGCGCCCTGGTTTAGGAATACAAGTGAAGGTGGGCCGAGACTTGATTCTTGACATGGGGGACAACGCTCGACTATCTGAGGAGATTTTAACCGCTTTAAAATACAGAGGTGTATCCACGCTGGCACAAGCTTCTGTAGGATTGAATACGTTAACCTGTACTGAGATTTGGAGGCGTATTGAGGACCTCGGATTAGTGGGCGAACAAGCATTTGAATCGAATAGATATACCGCAGGACTTGGGCAAGCAGGGGTTACGCTCCAGCAAATAAAAGAGGATAAACTAATTTGGAACGGAGGTGACTCCTCAGGAAAGATATATGTCATAAATTGCTATACGGCAATTATATCACTTCATTCTTTACCAAACCTGATCGGGTGGAAACTCAATCTATGAAAGTGGCAATTACAATTAAAAATTATTCTATTTTTCAGGCTGGCGGCGGACCACGGCATACTAACGTGGGAAACCTTAAAAAAAATGGATGGGTGGGTCCAGGCTTTTGCTATCTGTGCAGAGTAGCCGCTGAAGATAGCGCTCATCTTTTCATTCACTGTCAATTTACAAAGGCGATCTGGATCTCGTGTCTAAAAATCCTGAATTTGAATATGGATTGGAAGTGGCAGAACATAAACGATTGCGTACAGAACTGGATACAAAACAAATCTGCTCCAAAGAAACTGCATGTCTTGATTTGTTGGTTCTTGTGGAAGGAGCGCAACAAAGTGTTATTTGAAGGAAAAACTCCCTCTATCGGTGTGGTTGCCTATATAACTTTAAATTTGCTCACCTGCAATCAAATAGAGTATAGGTCTGTTGGAAACGGTGACAACAATTCATTCATGAATAGGATTTCAGATCCTATAAACTGGGGTTGGTTGTAATCAATGCGCCTAAGTTAGAATATGGATGAGATTACAATTAATGTGTATATTGCTATAAATTTGTATGTCTGTAGAGGTTGTGTGTGTCAGAGAGGGGTGAGACCCGACTGTAATCTTCATTAGCTGAATAATAAGATAACCGATACCTATGCTTGGTGGACGTAGCCCAACATTTGGGTGAACCACGTAAATTATTGTGTTCTTTGTCTGCATTTGTATTGATTGTCTTATGGTAATTTGTGTTTCCGCATTTGCAAATTACAACAAGTGGTATCAGAGCTGAGGAGGGTTCAGACTGGAAGAAGCCGCGTTGAAATCGCATTGGCGCTTGGATATCATTGCAAAGGAGCGTCGGCGCTGGAGACCAAGTCAAAGGGCGCGCTGATTAATGAAAATCGCGGTTTTTTGATAAGGGGCGCCGAAAGTGAGCGAGCGCTCACCTTACCGACTAAAGGGAGCGCCAGCCCTCTACTCCACTTACGCGCGGATTATAGTTTTGAGGCAGCGCACCCCTGTACCCTCCCAAGGAGCGCTCAAAAAGATTCCTGTGAAATTTTCTTTCAAAAACTATACGTTTACGTTTTTTTTTGGCAAGTATTAAAGATTCCTATCATTTAAAAGTATACGTTTACTTTATTTTTTGGAAAGTATTAAAGATTTTATACTTTTTACTTCTTTGGAAAGTATTAAAGAAAGGTTTTTTATTATATTTGAGAATTAAAATATAATATGGAGGATGTTGAAGGGTGGAGGAATAAGGTGGAGTGGATTTTTTATTAAATCTGTGGAGGAATAAGGTATGTAATTTTCTTTTGAAAATTGCACAAGATTATTTCTTCACATTTTTTTTCAAGGGCCTGGATATTATAAATAGTGGTGTTTGTTTCTTTTATGTTTCCTCTAATGAAAAAGATGCAGAGTGCTAAGTTTGAAATTGAAAAGTTTAATGGCAAGAACAATTTCAAGATCTGGAAGGTTAAGATGCATGATCTGCTCGTGCAACAAGGCGTGGTGAAGGCACTTTTGGGAAAAGCAAAGCAGCCCACGTCCATAACAGACGAAGACTGGGATGAGATGGATGCGAGAGCACTGAGTGCCATACGTCTGTGTTTGGCCGACAATGTATTGTTCAACATTGTTACAGAGAAGACAGCAGTTGGTTTGTGGTCAAAGCTGGAAAGCTTGTACATGACGAAATCCTTGACAAACAGGATCTTTCTGAAAAGACAATTGTATAGTTTGTGCATGAAGGAAGGTACGAAAATTGTTGATCATCTAAATACTTTCAATACTCTTCTAGTCCAGTTGAATAGCATGGGTGTGAAATTTGAATCCGAAGATAAGGCAATTACATTATTATGTTCTTTGCCCGCATCATGGGATCATTTCGTTACCTCTATTAGTTTCAATTCAACAGAAACTATTGAGTTTGATGATACTGTTGGAGCTTTACTATCTGAGAAAACAAGGAAGAAATCAAATCTAGAAACCTCTACATCTGAGGCATTGGTGGTCAGAGGCAGACCAAAAGAAAGAGGACAGGGTCAAAGGGATTTCTCTCGATCAAAGTCGAAAGGCAGAAAGAGCAAACTCAAGTGTTGGTTTTGTCGAAAATTCGGACACCTGAAGAGGGACTGTTGGAAGCGACAACAAACCTCCAAAGAAGACCCTC
>JASDQU010586437.1:27519-56973 GCA_032191745.1 Picea mariana | reverse complement strand
TATTAGTTGGATGTCAAAGCTACAGAACATTGTTGCTTTATCCACTACAGAAGCAGAATATGTAGCTGCTTCACATGCTTGCAAAGAGGCAGTTTGGTTGAAAGGTTTGTTTGGTGAGTTTGGAAGGATACAGGACAAAGTAAAGTTACTTTGTGATAGTCAGAGTGCTATTCACCTGGCTAAGAATCCAGCCTATCACAGTAAAACAAAACATATACCTATCAAGTACCATTTTGTAAGACAAGTCATCGATGAAGGTGGAGTCTCTCTTGAAAAAGTGCATACAAAAGAGAACTGTGCAGACATGTTCACAAAACTAGTATTGTTAGAGAAGCTACAATGGTGCTTGGCTTCTCTTGGCTTGCAGAAAAGGTGATGAACAGAAGCAGGAGCAAGGTATCAGATTAATTGTTGTCAAGGTGGAGATTGTTGGAAACGGTGACAACAATTCATCCATGAATAGGATTTCAGATCCTATAAACCGGGGTTGGTTGTAACCAATGCGCCTAAGTTAGAATATGGATGAGATTACAATTAATGTGTATATTGCTATAAATTTGTATGCCCGTAGAGGCTGTGTGTGTCAGAGAGGGGTGAGACCCGACTGTAATCTCCATTAGTTGAATAATAAGATAACCGATACCTATGCTTGGTGGACGTAGCCCAACATTTGGGTGAACCACGTAAATTATTGTGTTCTTTGTCTACATTTGTATTGATTGTCTTATGGTAATTTGTGTTTCCGCATTTGCAAATTACAACAAGGCCGAGAACATTAAGATTGAGCCCGATTACTCGTATCAATGGATATACGATGACTTTCTTGGACGACGCATCCATAAACGGGGAGAAACCTGTGGGGCAGGGGGATCCTTGAAAAGATTAAATAACTCATATGTGAGGTGGATTTTCAATTGTGGAGGAGGATCCAATACGAACGTTGAATTAGTTGGAGCGTGGGCAACTTACATTATGACAAATATCCTGGATATTCATCACATCCAAATGTTGGAGGACTCCAAGGTGGTTATTGAGTGGCTGTAACGGAAAGGCAAACTACATGCTACCAAAATCGAAGGATGGAAGTGCAGAGTTCGGAACATGGAGAAAAAATTCCAAAGAACTTACTTTCAACATATTTTCAGGGAATCAAATGAAGAGGCTGATAGACTATCTAAAAGAGCTCTCGAAGCGCCGAAGGGTAATTTGATATATTTCACTTGGAACGGTGAAATTGAAGGGCCACCTCAATCTTTAAACTTTAAAAAAAAAGGGAAGGATTTTACATTGTTGGAATAGTCGATTATGGTTTCTAATTTCTGATATGAGATTTTCCACTTCGTTTGGGGTCCATCTTTTACTCTTCAAACCTGTAACTCATTAATCTGAGGACCTCTTATATTTGTAGATGTGGAGATAGAGGCTTTGCAATGCGCTGACAGCTCAATAGACACAATTTATCGGGATCCCATAATATGTCGATGTAAAAAAATTATATTTCAATATAATTTGAGCCATTTTTCTTTTGGAAAAAAAATATATTGTTTTTTAATAAAAATTAATATATTTCATTTTAGAAAATTGTTGCAATTGTAATAATACAAAAATATAGAGTTTATTCTAAAATTTGATGTTATGAAATTGTTCAAAAAATTTGAAACTTATCTATTAAAAAAGTATGATAAAAAAAATTTGGAGGATTTTGAGAACCGACATTAATATCAATTTTATAATAAATGCTCAAAATTAAACAAAATTTGCAAAACATTGAAAAACTAGTATTGGATAAAGGCATGCTTGTTGTTGGCTTCATCTTCCTCTTGATTTTTTAGTATGGCTTCCATGCCCATTATTTCCACATCATAATGCTACAGTTGGTCAATCTCTTCTTCTTTAATTTCCTCAACAATTGATCCAATAGACTTTCTGGGATTTGAGGCAACTAGAATTGGGACTTTTAGCCAGATTCACGACCATTTATGGAAGGGTAACACACACATTTGTGGCTTCTAGCTAAATTCAGCTTGAAGAGATTCTATTTGCCTCTCTTTGTTATGCAAAGTTTCAATGATAAAGGAATATTCATTACTTCTAATTTCCTCCTGGGAATGCAACCTACCAAGAAAATCGAGGTGTATTATCTGCAATAAGACTTTCTCATCTTATCAAAACTTAGTGGATATCAATGGTTTCACATAGTGGGCATCTCCAAGAATGAAAATGGTAACACATGCAAATTTCCCGTTCCAACTTCCATAGGCTCGACTAGAAATAGACTACCATAACAAGTAACTAGGAAATGACGACAAAGGAAAAGACCATTAGAAATAGAGGAAATTCCACAAACGTTTAGGAGATTAATCTTTTGATTTTCCACATAGAGAGAGAAGTGCTTCATAGAGATCTTTAGAGAGACCAACAAAGTCTAAGCCATGAAATAAATTTTCCAAAGTGAGTTCAACAAGCTACAAAATGAAATCAAGCTACTTAATCGAAGCTAAATCCCAAGTTTGTCATTATGTAAACTATTTAGTTGCAGTTTTAGCATTTGAACTAACTAGGGACATCGAGTGAGGTCCAATAATATCCACAAAGAAACAAGTTCAGGGACTTGACTAAGTAACCTTCTACATGTAATTCACAATACTTAACCACTCAAGCGAACCTACCAAATGTTTACTTCCTTATAAATTAACAAAATGTATAATTAATTAAAAGATTCATTAAAGTGACATTTTCTTCATTCATGATTGATTTATAGTTTCACCTTTAACTATTTCTTAAAATTTAATAAACTTTAAATTATCGATTTATAGATTCATATTTAGATTGAAATTTAATAAAAATTATGATTAATTTATAATTTAATATCTAGATTAACATTTTCTTAAATTTATCATTCATTAAAATTTAAAATTTAAGGTGACCTTTTCTTCTTTCATGATGATTGATTTATAGTTTGATGTTTACCTATTTCTTAAAATTTAATAAACTTTATTATCCATTTATAGTTTCATATTTAGATTGAAATATAATAAAAATTATGATTAATTTATAGTTTAATATTTAAATTAACATTTTCATAAAATTTAACATTAATTTATAAATTGATATTCAAATCAATGTTTTTCATTATTAATTAATTTTATGATTAATTTATATTCAAATTAATTTTCTCCTTCCTCATTAAAATGAAGAGACCTTATTACTTCGTCCCTTATTTTAATAATTAACATAATAAATGATACTAATATCAAATTAATATAATTAACATAATAAATGATACTAATATCAAATTAACATAAGATAACTATAAAGCGGTATGCATTTCTTCAACTTTGTAGGTTTACATCTTTGTTACTAAATGAAAAAGATTTAGTTTGAAAAACGGGGACTGCACCTATGCTTTGGTTTGGATTTGTATGTACTTGTTATTCCAAAAATTACGAGACGAAGTCATTGTTAATATTGGTAACATGTTGGGCACTTATGTTAACACCTTTGAATTTGGTTTGGATTTGTATGTACTTGTTATTCTCAAAATTACAGGACGAAGTCATTGTTAATATTGGTATCATGTTGGGCACTTATTTTAACTGTTAATATTGGTATCATGTTGGGCACTTATGTTAACATCTTTGAAGGTCATAAAAATAGGTAAATATACCTTATATGTTCAAAAATGTTTTTATATGAATGTTTATGGGGTTCTTCTAGATTTTATTTGCATCAATCATCAAGGTAATGTTTGAATTCAAACTTTAGATTATGAACATATCTTACATCGAAAGTGTGATGAACATGGACTCCTTTTCAAGGACTACCCTCTCAATATGTAATATTCCCATTAATTTTATTTTTTTTGGGGGGGGGGTTGTTTAGTTTACCAATATGGACATATCGTCAAGCAGTTTCATACAAACATTTTATCAATGGTTCTTATATATATTTATGGTCCTTGTTGTGACTTTCAATAAACACTAATATCGAAATCCAAGATATTATTGCATGAATTTCTATGACTGTCAAAGTACATTAAAATCCCAATAATTACTACAAAAACAAATAAAGAAGAACCTGATGTATTCTCTGTTGAAAGTTATAGGTCTATGATGAAGGAAATTTAACCCAACAAGCCTGAATGGTAGCCTCATAATTTATGGGACGTGCATGTAGGTGATAGCCATCGATATCCATCTTCCCTCACAGCAATATCTCGTTCACATCAACAAATAGCAATAACCCAGGTGAAGACGACCTTTCCCACCATTAACTCGACCTCTATAATAGTCAACTCGACCCCCTGTAATAACAGATTTGGCTAGTAATGGTTATGCTAGCTCCAACACTGAGAATCAACCCAATAGTGAGGTAAGTCGACCCCCTTTCTGTCAATAAATGAAACCATTGGACAATGCGACCCTCTTCAGCGATATCATGACCTCTCCAAGGGAACTCATCCCTAGCCTTAGTGAAACTCAACCCTCCCACAGTCTAAGCTTGACCCACTAAAAATGATTCAATCTTCTTCACAAGAACTCGGCCCTTTCAACAAAATTTGTCTCTGCAAATGAAGAACCCAATCGCCACTAATAAAACTTAGCCCACAATGAGCAAATCCGTCAAAATGAAGCACAATGAGAAGATATGAACATGATCTCTCCTCCACAATTGGCTAGGGTGGATAGTTTCACCACCGAACCCATTCTCAAACTCATCTAGGGTTTTTCATCCCAAGAGCCAAAGCCACAAGAGCTCTCTCAATTTCGTTTTAGAAAATAATATATGCATAATGAGAGAGTGTGCCCACATTCTCATTTTATCTCCTCGTTGACCCTTTTCATATCCTTTTACCCTTTTAATAAAGTAAAGTGACTTTATAAACTTAAGTCACTTAAAACACCCTTTTTATTAATTACTCAATGTCACTTTTTAAAAAATTACTTTCCCACACTCATGACATTAAATAATTAATTAATTTGTTTTTTCCACTGACTATAGCCTACAAGAATCACTTAGGCTATTATGTCAATCTTCTGGAGAGGTCATTTGGAAAGGGACATTACATTCCTCCCTTTTTGAGATTGCTTGTCCTCGAGTAACTACAAGTTAAGATGTTGCAAGACCTGGTCACTTTCCCATGTGGCATCTTTTGTTGGAAAATGTCTCCACCTGATGAGGTACTCTCGAATCACCCTGTTACATTGTCTCCTCTCCCATATCTCCAAAACCTCCTCAGGAACCAACACTGATTGCATCTCTTCATCCAATGGGGGTAACTTTGCCGAAGAAGTGACATGTTGTTCTAATGCCTTCTTGAGGCAGGAAACATGAAACATGTTTTGAATCTTACTTCCTTTCGGCAACTCCATCTCATAAGCTAGCTCACCAACCCTTCGAATCACCTTGTAGGGCCCATAAAAGTGAGGCTTAATCTCTTCTACACCAATTTTCTTCAGTGAATATTGTTTGTATGGGTGTAATCTTAAGAATACCAAGTCTCTCACTTCGAAAATGTGCTTGACCATGTGCTTGTCCACATAGAGTTTTTGTTGATTCTGGGCCATTTTTA
The DNA here is from genome assembly GCA_032191745.1 of Picea mariana. NCBI lineage: Eukaryota > Viridiplantae > Streptophyta > Pinopsida > Pinales > Pinaceae > Picea > Picea mariana. The sequence continues at coordinate 51,401 of JASDQU010586437.1, read as the reverse complement.
AATTTTCCTTGAGAGTCTTGAGGATGTCTTGAATTTCTTGGATCCAGTCCTTGGCTTTGGGATTCCTACTATCCCCAATTTCCAAATCAACAAATGAAGGAGCATCATAGCCATATAATGCTCAGAATGGGGTCATACCAATGGACATGTGGTAAGTGGTGGTATAATGTTCACCCAAGTGTAACCACCTAACCCATGCTTTCTACTTCTCGGACACATAATTATGCAAATACCCCTCAAGCTATTTGTTCATGATCTTTACCTGACCATCTGTCTAGGGGTGGTAACTAGTGCTAGGAGTCAATTATGTGTGAGCCTACCTGAACAGCTCTTGCCAAAATGCATTAAGGAACTTGTTATCCCTCTCATTGACAATGTACTTCGACAACCCATGGAATCTGAATACTTCCCTGAAGAACAAATCTGCTACTTGTGTTGCCTTGTATTCTAAGGATATGGAAAATAAATGTGTAAAGTTGGTCAACCAATCGACCACCACATAAATGCTATCTACGCCCTGTACTTTAGGTAAACCTGTGATGAAGTCTATGGATATGCTTTCCCATTTATGCTCTGGAGTGGGAAATGATTGTAGTAACCCCGCAGGATGAGTCTGCTCTAACTTGTTATGCCAACAAGTCATACACTCCCTCACATATCTCCGTACATCATCTTTGAGACCCTTCCAAGTGAACCTCTCCATGATCTGCATGTAAGTTTTAAAGTACCCAAGATGCCCTGCCAAGGGTGTATCATGCATAGCACTCATTATCATCTCCTTCAATGTAGACTCTAGGACTAAGTATATGTGGTCCTTGTAGTAGATGTTGTCACCCGCCACTTTGTATATGTCATCATGTACATTGTGATCCTTCAACTCACAAGCAAACTTATTCTTGGAGTACTCTACCAAGAGATGAAATTTCCAGTTAGCTGAAATCTCTGCAAGTGAACATATATTTGATTTCTTGGAGAGAGGATCAACAACCACATTTTTCTTCCCTTTCACATACTCAATGTCAAAGTAATATGCCTACAATTTGTTGGCCCACTTATGTTGCCTCTCATTTAAATCCTTTTGCCCCAAAAAGTGTCTCAAACTGTTGTGGTCATTCTTGACTACAAATTTTCCACCTACCAAGTATTGTCTGAATTTTGTCAATGCACACATTATGGCGAGTGTTTCCTTGTTGTGGACGAAGTAGAGTCTCTCTAACTCTATGAGTTTCTGACTCTCATATGATATAAGATGTCTCTGTTGTATCAAAACTGCTTCTATGCCCTCACTTGATGCATCACACTCAAGCACAAAGGGCTAAGTGAAATTAGGAAGTGCTAAAATTGGGCAAGTGCTCATCACTTCCTTCATCTTGTCAACAGTTCTCTAGAATTCCTTTGTCCACCTAAATTCCCCTTTCTTTGTGAGATCTGTGATTGGTGCAGCCAACTGTGAGAACCCTTTACAAATTGTTTGTAGTAGCTGCATATCCCAAAGAATCCATGCAAGTGTGTAAGGTTCTTGGGCGGTGGCCAATCCAGTATGGCATGGATCTTCTCCCTATGCACCTATACTCCCTGAGCGTTGACCACATGAGCCAAGTATATGATCTCTATCATGACAAACTCATAATTTGACTCCTTGGCATACAATGATTGATGCTCCATGATGCTCAGAATCTTATCCAGATGCTCCAAGTGTTCCTCCCATGTCCTTTTCTATATCAAAATATCATCAAGAACACCAATAAGAACTTCCTCAGCTGCTTTTTGAACATGTGGTTCATGCAAGAATGAAAAGTATCTGGTGCATTGGTCAACCGAAATAGCATGACCAAAAACTCATAGTGCCCATAATGGAAAAAGCAATCTTAGGAATATCTTTCTCTTTGACTCTAATCTGATGATACCCTGATTGAAGATCAATCTTCGAAAAATATACAGCGCCATGCAACTCATCCAAAAGCTCATTGATCCTCGAGATAAGGTATATGTTCTTGATCATATTCTTGTTTAGAGCCCTGTAGTTGATGCATATCCTCATGGTTCCATCCTTCTTCTTGACCCTGACAACTAATGAAGCGAAAGGACTAGAATTGGGTCTAATATTCCCCATCTCTAGTAACTCCTTTATGGCCTTTTATATTTCATCTTCAAATTTCTTTGGGTGCATGTAAGGAGTGGTTATTATTGGTTTTTCTCCTTCCTCCAACTCAATGGTGTGCTCAAATCCCCTGTTAGGCGGTCTCCCTGGTGGTATCTGTCCAAAAACTCGATCATGTTTGCTTAACAGTGTCTGGATGTCTACATCATATTGTTGGTTGTTGTCTAAAGATTTATGAGTGGTGATCAAACACTTTGTAGCACAAGATATATCTCCATGCCAAAATATACCCTCCATCCACTTGGCTGAAACGATCCTCGGAGCATCATTGGACATGCCCCTCAAAACTACCTTCTTGTCATCTATCATCCTGAATTCTAATTCCATGGCCTAGTAGTCAACGAAATGTTTTCCCAAGGAAACAAGTCATTGGACACTCAATATGATATCAGTGTCTAGTAGTTCAACTACATAGAAATCATCGATCACCATGTAGTTTCCCAATGCTATGCATAATTGTGGAATATTTTGTGTGCAAGGCATACTACGCCCGTTGGATACCACTACATTAATCCCCTCAAAGTCAACTATAGGAATGCTCCTCATGGCCATCAAAGTTCAATCAATGAAGTTGTGGGTTGCCCCACTGTTAGCACTTGAATTGCACCGTTAAAAAATGTTAAGCTCCTCATCAACTGTGCATCCATTATGCCAGCTTGTTGTCATTTTCATCAACTTCGCCATTCCCTTGCCAATTCTAGCAAACTTCACTAAACTCGTCCTCTTTTTGAAACATTTTGTGTCAAAGATTGACAGGCCTATTGTCACTTTAAAGCCAAATGCTCTCCTTTTATTTCAATATTGTTTTTTTTTGCCACAAGTTAAATATTTAAAGGAGAGAATAAAAAACAATAACAAAATAGAAATAAAATTATGTTATTTTTGAATTATTTTATATGATTCTAAAATAATGTTTTATTTTTATTTTGTTATAGTGGCTTTGATTGTATTTTCCTTATTAACTTTTGCAAAATATTGTGGGGGTTCACCCAATTTCTAATGCACATCAAGCCACGAACTAGTAACTCCTTGATGGCCTTTTCTATTTCATCTTTAAATTTATTTGGGTGCATGTAAGGAGTGGTTATTATTGGTTTTTCTCCCTCCTCCAACTCAATGGTGTGCTCAAATCCCCTGTCAGGCAGTCTCCCTAGTGGTCTTTGTCCAAAAACTCGATCATGTTTGCTTAACAATGTCTGGATGTCTACATGATACCGTCGGTTGTTGTTTGGAGGTTTATGAGTGGTGATCAAACACTTTGTGGCACAAGCTATATCTCCATGCAAGAATATACCCTCCATCCACTTAGTTGAACTGATCCCGGGAGCATCATTGGACATGCCCCTCAAAACTACCTTTTTGTCATATGTCATCCTGAATTTTAATTCCATGGCCTAGTAGTCAACAAAATGTTTTCCCAAGGAAACAAACCATTGGAAACCCAATATGATATCAATGTCTGGTAGTTCAACTACACAAAAAACATCGATCACCGTGTAGTTGCCCAATGCTATGCATAACTATGGAATCTTTTGTGTGCAAGGCATATTGCGCCCGTTGGATACCACTAAATCAATCCCCTCAAAGTCAACTGTAGGAATGCTCCTCATGGCCACCAAAGTTGAGTCAATGAATTTGTGGGTTGTTGATCCAGATTTATGAGCGGAATGAAATGAATAACAGATTGAATACAATAACACAAAGATACGGAGAGCAACAACAGATATCCAATGAACACAAACTTCTATTGAATAAATAAAATAGGTTGAAACTGTAAAACTACAGAACTGAAACAACTTGCTCGAATGGTGGTAGTTATATCTGAGAAGAGATGTGGCTACTATGCGAATCTGTCTGAGCAGAATGATTAAAATGAGGATCCAAAGGCATTTTAAACATTACTCATGAATTCCAAAACCCTAGACATCCAAAAAACTAACCCTAGGAGATGAAACGCCAAAAGGTATGTGAGCCCCGATGGGTAAGTTGGTACCTCAACTTCCCAGGGTCATAACTTTGGCATACAACCTTCGTTTTAGGCATGTGATAGCCCGTTTGAAAGGTATTTTTGAGAACTACACATTATGTTGTCAAACTCTCACTCCATCCTTAGTTTGATTGTTGCAAACCAAAATAAAACATTGTTTAGGGCCCCAAAACGGACTTGGAAGTACAAAAAGATGTATTGATATAAAAACTTCTAAAATAAGCCAGTTGGAATAGGTGGGAGGCCAAAAATATCCACTTGGATGTTGTGTAGGGCTTCAAGATAGCCCCGAAAATGTAGAACCCACAGTTAAAAAGAAATGTCATCATTACAGAGAAATGTGTTGAACTGAAAATTGTCAAGAGGAGTTAGTTGGAATAGGTGGGTCTCCACCAATATCCACATGGATCAGTCCTCCCCCCTTAGGAAGCAATGGTCTCCATTGCATTGAGTGCCCCATTCAAGTGAGGAAATTTATGTTGAATTTGGACCTGAGTGAGCCACTTGCCTTGGTGCAGGAGTTGCCTTGCCTTGATAACCCGATAAAGTTGGATCTTCTGCTAGCGAGTGCCCTTGACCTGTGTGTCCACTATCTGATCAGTGGATGCATGTTCCATGCAATTAGGGTTAAGCTATGTTGTTGTCAATTGTTCTGCGATCACTGAGGTGTCCAATAATTGTGGAAAATATGGCCGAAGGAGGTCCACATTGAACACTGGGTGCAAGCCAAGGAAGGGGTGAGTGTTGAGCTCAAAAGCATTGCCACCCACAACCTTAGTGATAGTGTAAGGCCCATAGCGAAATGGACGGAGCTTCCGATGGGTCCCTGTAAGGCATTCTTTTTGCAAATGTAACCAGACCTTGTCTCCCCCCTAAAACTTGTGCAGTACCTGATGTTGATCATGGCATTGCTTGTACTTAGCATTGGCTTTCTGCAAAATCTCATGGACCTATTGGCGGATGTGTTGAATCTACTCAATGAATCGGTGGCTTTGTCGGCCTCAGACTGAACATGGGAAGATTTTGTCTGTGCGGTTGCAAGAGGTAGTGCAACATCAATGGGACCCAAGGGTTGGAATCCCAACCCCACCTAAAATGGGCTATGGTCAGGGAAGATGTGGAGAGCCCTATTATCGTTGTGTTGAACATAGGGAAGACTCTCATCCCATGTACGCAGATGCTTAGAGTTATACATGTGTAAGATGTGTATAATCATCTAATCGACAACCTTTGTTTGGCCATTGATTTGAGGGTGGAAGGCAGTGGATTTAGTGAGTTTGGTATCCAACAATTACCATAAACTCGACCAAAATGTGTTGAGGAACCTGTTTTCCTTATTGGAGATGATGGTATGTGGTATCCCAAAATGGACCCACACTTGTTGGAAGAAGAGATTGGCAGTATCTTCTGTTGTGATGCTCTTCTTCCAGGTTGTGAGAATGGCCATCTTCAAAAACCGATCAACCACCACAAATACACAATCATTTCCTTGCTTGGTAGACGGAAGGCCAGACACGTAATCCATCGAGATGGATTCCCAAGGCCTCTCAGGAGTAGGAAGAGGGGTGTATGAGCCTTTCTTATTGATGGTTGGCTTGGCAATGGCATAGGCAGTGAAAGATCTGATATACTTGTTGATGTCCTGTCGAAGTTTTGGCCAATAAAAATGTTTTTGTAGAACGACCACAATTTTATCCATGCCAAAATGTCCTGCCATCCAACTGTAGTGAGCCTCACAAATCAGCTTTGCTCGCTCGCTTGCAGAAACACAGAGGTGGCCCAGATGGCATAATAGTCCATCCTGAATGTGAAAATCAATGACATTTGCGCATGTACCCAAGAGCTGATAGGTGGTGGCGAAGTAAAGATCTCGCTGATAAAGTTGGGGCCACTCAGATGCCTCATGCCCACAGGAATGGAGCACGGTGGTGAGTACAGCCATAGGAGGTCGCTTGAGGCATTCAAAGACACGATATGTGCTCCCTGTCTTATACTTGATGTTGATATGGAACTTGTAATGATCCCAAGCCATTATCTCACGATCATCACGGTTTTGGTGTCTTTTTAAAACTTTTCTAGTTGTGGTATTTCGTCAAAAACTTTGCTTACAATTACGTTTAGGGTTTTACTGATGTGTTTATATGTGTGTATGTAGCTATAAACAAGAAGATATAATCATGGAACATACCTCAACCATACGCAATATGATAGACAAGCCAAAACATCTCAAATCTGCTTTTATTCATAAGATAGAAGAACCTGCTACAATGGAGATGTTGATCTGGAATGCTCAACAGATGACTATGAAAATAGACAATAGAGCTGCTACAAAAATCTCCCGACAATACAAAATAATCCTCCAAAGGCTCGATAAGAGATGAGGACCAATGCCAAGTAGATCTGAGCCAAGTGCCAAACCCCCACTAGAAGATGCCACGTCCTACTAGAATGGTGCCAAAGATGTCCAATCACCTCAATAAAGATCCCAAATAGTAGATCGGGTGATGGCAAGAACAACCCAGGTGCTCGAATCTCCAAGATACCTCTCACACCCTGTAGATCTGAAACCCTCCACTAAATGGTGTGCCCCCCTAGATGCCTGAAACCCTAGATAATTCGGCCTGGGTGAATGAGCCCTCCAAACCTCCTGAAACTCTCCAAAATGATAGATCAGGACGTTGCAATGAAAACCCAAGTGCTCAAATCATCAAAAGACCTACTAGACCCTTGGATCTAGCCACCCTCTAAGAAATGGTGCGCCCTCCTCTTGGGAAATCGTCCCACTCTCAATACAAATCAATCCTCCATTGAAAGACTCTGGAAAACCACCAATAATGATGCCAAGACACCTGCAAGGAAAACCCAATACCTGGAATTCCCAAGATCGCCTCTCCTCAGCTAGGACGACTCCTCCCTCAATGAATGGTGCGCCCCTCTTGCTGGAAACCCTAGCTGGTGCGCCCTCTCTCTCTCTCTACCCCAGCAACTGATGTAGAATCCTCCTATAACTGAGTAGATCTAGAACTAGAATGGTGTGAGAGAGTATTGCATCTCCGAGACCAAGCTTGGGACAAGATAGGTGGAATCTTTCACCACCGAATCATCCTCTAAGGTTTGTTAAGTCAAAACCCTCAAAACTCCCAATGTTGGGCTCACTAGCTAAAAGCTAGATATCAAAATCAAATCATACATGAATGATAGAGGAGAGGCCCTAGCCTTCCTTTTATACTTTTTGGATCACCTTGTCCCTCCAAAGTGATTTTCATTTTATTAATATTTAATTAATTAATTAATTAACCTTTTTACCTATGAAAAGCTCCTTATCTCTTCTTGTGGCTTCCCTGGCCACTGAAAGTCACTTCTAGCCATCCCATCTTGTAGTGTTGCTCCTCACGATTCCAATGAGCTATTACAATGAGAGTTTCCTCCAAGTAATGTGCCCAAAATGGCCTCTTCAGTGAATTTAATTGACTTATAGCTCAAAATACTCAAAATTGTGGAAATCATCGGAATGCAACGGAACCAAAGCCAACCTGTGCGGAATGGCTCATAATGATGAGATATGAAGAGAAATGAAAGCTGGACCACACAATGCCTCTCAATAATCCTTGTACTCGCTATAACACCCATTTGGCTACTTTGGTCATCATAAACCTCTGCACTGTGATGATGTCCCAAAGTGGGGACATTACAGTCCTCCCTACTATAAATTGCTTATCCTCAAGCAATAACCAAATCCACTCATATAAAATACTAGGATCCCATATCCACCTGTGGGATACACAGTAGAACCCATCGAAAGACGAACAATAGTACACTCCACCCCCTGGATCCCATATCAGAAAGTGAACTGCAATACTCTGCGAAGCATAGTCCTAAAGGATATCAACCATGTGAACCTCTTGCACATGACACATGGCCTCATCTCAGAATGAGTCCATCCTCCAAATCTCTACCAAGATCCACACGGCCTTCATCAACTGCACATGTTGATGCAAGAATGAGGTACTGCAAGACCTCCGTGAGACACCCTCAAGCATTGTGCTCCCCTCAACACTGAAGCTAAATGGAAAGTTATAACAACTTTCCCCTGCAAAGGTCCACTTGCCCCTATCAGTTAGTCAAATGCTCAACCCTGCAATCCCTGGGTCCCATGCTAACCTCTGTCGAAGATCACCATGCTAGCCCTGCACTACTCTGACCATGACTGTATGTCCCCTACATACATACTGGATCCTCCTCTCCTAGATCCTCAAGTTGAAATACCTATGACCACCAGACCTGCTATCCAGAAACTGTATCTATAAAGGCATCTCTGTAGAAGAAGTACCTATCCACCCATCTCCACATTTGATCATGATGATCAAGAGTGACAAGTTGCCTCGCTCTATCGGAAAAATCCCTGCAGGCCCACTCTAGACCGACCCCTAGTGGAGTGTGTGGCTCTTGGGCACAACTTGGGTCATCATGTAGTGAAACATCCGGCTCACCCAATGAACTCCCGGATCCCATGGCAAACTTGGAAGTTTATCACTTCCAATCTCGTCTAACTGCGCCTGTGTGAGACTGATCACTGTCAGAAGCCCTCTGTGCTCATCTTCTAGCCTCCTCATGTTGTTGTCAATGATAAATGTGTCGAAAAAGGATAACAGACATATCTGCAGCTGACTGTAGGACTGGAAGGCGTCACATGCTTTGGTCAATCCCAAGGATTCGACCAGAAGCTCGTCCATCGGTATCCATGATAGATGATCTCCTGTGGTCATCACCAAGTCCCAACCATCTAGTACAACCGGAAGTAACCCCTCCGACTGCTAGTCAACCAATCTCCATCTCTCATCTCCCATGCAACCGCTGAAATGGTGAAGGTGATCTCCCACAACTATGTGCTGCTGCAGAGGATTGACCTCTACATACTCCCCTAAGTGGGTCTCCTCCCTGCAAGGCACTATACCTCTCTAAATGCCACCATACATCTCAGCATGACTCTATGAAATATCCCTCATCACCGTATGCTCCGGCATACTCATGTCATCTCCCACAAACTCATGCTGCATCGTAGATCCAGGGTGTACTGTTGGATCAACCTCTACATGGAGGTCAACTTCTCTCGGAACACAAATGGAAGTGTCCTCTATCAACTAGTTCTCCTCTGCTAGACCACCAACATCCTCTAACCATGTGACCGAAGGATATATCAAAGTGTCCACCAGGATAGATGAAGTGGATATCTGACGGATATCCTCAAGAAGCTCATCTGATCTAGACTCTAATTCTTGAAGGGTTGTCTGTGTGCCTCTCAAGAATCCTCGAGTGCTCTCCAACTTCTGAGTGAGTCAGTCTACCTCCAACTCCTGCCCCCTCAAGGCCCTGTGATACAACTCGCCAATCCCCAATAGGTAGTCTATGTCTGTCAACAACTACTGGTAGTCAGTCCTCATCATAGACACTCTCTTCCTGAGAGTGTGAAAATCCTCCATCTGAGCTACCCTGTGCCACTGATGCTCTCCAACAGTAATCTGCCATCACTGCATGCATGTCATCAATATGTCTAGTGGCTTCCACGATCATAGCCTCACTAACTCTCAATTGTGTTGCTAAGTGGTGTGACTCCTTGTCATGGTCATGCTGAGGTGCCATCTTAGACCCCTCACTGCTAGTGTCAACTCTGAAATCCCCAAAAACACCCTCTGCATAAGATGACATGCTGAACTGTCCACTGTCTACTGTGTTGTTGGGTAATCTTGTATGCCACTGCACCCCATCACTAGATGCTATCTCCCCCTGAATCACACTGTACCCTGTATGAGCAGTCGTATCCTTCTATGCACTCAACATGCTACTATCCTCTGCGCTTGGATCCCATATAGTTGTGTCTAGACACATGTTATGGTCATCATGAATACTAAAGAGTGCATCCTCATCAATGCAAGCTGATCCTGGAAGTAAGTTCTCCATCAACCTGTCAGCCTCTACAATCTACTCAACCAATGGAGTCTCCAAGAGCTGTGACTCCATCTCCTCTGGCTGACCTGTATGTGTGAGGTCAAATGCATGTACGTCCTATACCTCCTCCTGGATATGTGGGTCTACCTGTCCATAGTGTGCATCCCTCACACTAAGCTCATCCATCATACCTGACGTGCCACTGATCTCCTCATGTGACGTGGCTATCATGGGTGTCCGAATAGGTGACAGATGTGTCACGACCCCCATAGGAAGCTCATCATCTTTAGGTCCTAACACGTGTGACTCCCCACTAGTGTCACCACTCTGCTGAGACGTAACAACATCAATGGTATGTGATATGTATGATGATATATTGGTGCTATCGTTCTATCCATCCAGCTGCCTATCCACTACACAAGGGTCATCATCCTCCTCAAGCGTGCAAGCATCAATAGCCTCTGTGCAAGAGTCATCATCACTATCCTCTGAGGTAGAGTCACTATCACTAGCCTCTGTGCAAGAGTCATTGTCATCATCCGACTGCTTTGAATCAACATCTATCGCTCCATCCACACACACCTCATCCTCCCTATCATAGTGTGCCTCAATAGTGTGCTTTGGATCCTTACCCCTACACCTATGATCAGGTTCCCATGGCCCCTTGCAAATGTAGAAAGGTTGTATGCTCCTACTGGGCGTGGGGTTTCTCTGTTCTTCCATCCATCTAGTTGTTTCTTTTCTCTTTTTGTCTGCTAAGGTGATCCCATGTAAAATATCCCATTTGCTCCAACTGGGCTTTCTAAAGGCTACATACTGAGGAAAGGTTATGAGAGCCCTATTTTCTTCGCTAAGGCCAGAATATATGATCTCCAAGCATGTCATCTCAAATTCTATCTTATCCATTTCTTTCCAACTATCCATTTATCCCTATGAAAGACCCCTCAGGTTTGCAAGATTTAAGCTCTGATACCACTGTAATGATCCCAAGCCATTACGCCAGGATCATCACGGTTTTGGTGTCTTTTTAAAACTTTTTTGGTTGTGGTATTTCGTCAAACACTTTGCTTACAGTTACGTTTAGGGTTTTATTGATGTGTTTATATGTGTGTATGCAGCTATAAACAAGAAGATATAACCATGGAACATACCTCAACCATATGCAATATGATAGACAAGCCAAAACATCTCAAATCTGCTTTTATTCATAAGATAAAAGAACCTGCTACAATGGAGATGTCGATCTGGAATGCTCAACAGATGGCTATAAAAATAGATAATAGAGTTGCTACAAAAATCTCCCGACAATACAAAATAAGCCTCCAAAGGTTGGATAAGAGATGAGGACCAATGCCAAGTAGATCTAAGCCAAGTGCCAAACCCCCACTAGAAGATGCCACGTCCTGCTAGAATGTTGAAGCTCCTCAACAATTCGGCCCTGGTGCCAAAGATGTCCAATCACCTCAAGAAATATGCCAAATAGTAGATCGGGTGATGGTAAGAACAACCTAGGTGCCCGAATCTCCAAGATGCCTCTCACACCCTATAGATATGAAACCCTCCATTGAATGGTGAGCCCCCCTGGATGCCTGAAACCCTAGATAATTTGGCTTGGGTGATTGAGCCCTCCAAACCTCCTGAAACTCTCCAAAATGATAGATCGGGATGCTGCAATGAAAACCCAAGTGCTCAAATCATCAAAAGACCTACTAGACCCTTGGATCTAGCCACCCTCCAAGAAATGGTGTGCCCTCCTCTTGGGAAATCATCCCACTCTCAATACAAATCAATCCTCCACTGAAAGACTCCGGAAAACCACCAAGAATGATGCCAAGACACCTGCAAGGAAAACCCAATACCTGGAATTCCCAAAATCACCTCTCCACAACTAGGACGACTCCTGCCTCAATGAATGGTGCGCCCCTCTTGCTGGAAACCCTAGCTGGTGCGTCCTCTCTCTCTACCCCAACAACTGATGTAGAATCCTTCTGTAACTGAGTAGATCTGGAACTAGAATGGTGTGGGAGAGTATTGCATCTCCGAGACCAAGCTTGGGACAGCTAGGTGGAATCTTTCACCATTGAATCGTCCTCTAGGGTTTGTTAAGTCAAAACCCTCAAAACCCCCAATGTTGGGCTCACTAGCTAAAAGCTAGATATCAAAATCAGATCATACATGAATGATAGAGTAGAGGCCCTTGCCTTCCTTTTATACTTTTTGGCTCACCTTGTCCCTCCAAAGTGACTTTCATTTTTATAATATTTAATTAATTAATTAAATCACTTTAATTAATTAATAAACCTTTTTACCTCTGAAAATATCCTTATCTCTCCTTGTGGCTTCGCTGGCCACTGAAAGTCACTTTTAGCCATCCCATCCTGTAGTGTTGCTCCTCACGATTCCAATGAGCTATTACACTTAGAGGTTCCTCCAAGTAATGTGCCCAAAATGACCTCTTCAGTGAATTTAATTGACTTATAGCTCAAAATACTCAAAATCGTGGAAATCATCGGAATGCAATGGAACCAAAGCCAACCTGTGCAGAATGGCTCATAATGATGAGATACGAAGAGAAATGCAAGCTGGACCACACAATGCCTCTCAATAATCCTTGTACTCTCTATAACACCCATCTAGCTACTATGGTCATCATAAGCCTCTGCACTATGATGATGTCCCAAAGTGGGGACATTATAGAACTGTTGCAAGTATGTGGACCACTTTTGATGGTGGTTGTTCTACAACTTCCCCTGTGTCTCTATGAACTGCAGAGTCTTATGATCAGTTTGGATGATTGTCTCCTTTCCCATAATGTAATGTTTCCATTGACGACAGGATTTCACAATGGAATACATTTCCTTGTCATAGGTGGGGTATTTTCAAACGGTATCTGAGAGTGTCTCACTTTTATATGCTATTGGATAAATGTGTTGAGTGAGAACTACGCCTACAACATATTCGGATGCATCAGTATCAATATCGAACAGTTGTTGCAGATTGGGTAAGGAGAGTACTGGAGCTGAGCACAAGCGATGCTTCAAATAATCAAATGCTCGTTGTTGTGCCTTCCCCCATGCGAACTTTTCATTGCCACCGCCCTTGGTCACTTGGCTGAGGGCCCATGCAATATGGGAGAATCCCAACACGAACCATCAATAGAAGTTGGCAAGTCCCAAGAATCTCTAAAGCTCGGTTAGTGTGGTCAGGGTTGGCCAGTCACGGATGACTTGGATCTTAGATGGATCCACATGTATCCCATACTCATCAACAATGTAGCCCAAGTATTGGACCTTGTTCATGCCAAAGGAGAATTTTTCCAAGCTGGCATATAACTTGCATTGCCACAGAGTGCTCAAAACCTGTTGAATATGTTGCATGTGCTCCTCCCAAGTTCTGTTGAAGATGAGGATGTCATCTAGATATACCACCACAAAAGAGTTGGTGAAGGGTCTCAATATATCATCCATCAACCTCATGAAAGTTGTTGGTGCATTTGTTAATCCAAAGGGCATGACCAACCATTCGAAGAGACCTTCTTTAGATTTGAAAGTTGTCTTCCATACATCAGTCGGTTCGATGGGAACTTGGTGGTAGCCATACTTTAGGTAAATCTTGCTAAAGAACTTTTCCCCCTTCAGTTGGTCAAGAAGGTCATCAATTCGAGGAATTGGGTACCCATTCTTGATTGTGCTTTTGTTTAATGTTATGTAATCAATGTAGAGCCGCCAAGTCCCATATTTTTTCTGCACCAGTACAATCGGGCTTCCGCAAGGTGAGGAGTTGGGTCTAATGTGCCCCTTTTGAAGAAGCTCTTGGATCTTACACTTGATTTTGGAATTTTCGATCAGCGAGCGATGATAGACTAGTCCATTACGTAAAGGTGCATCGGAGGTTAGATCAATTGGATGCGTGAATTGGCAGTGCGTCGGTATCTCAGTGGGTGAGGAGAAGATGTCTATGTACTCTTCCACGACCCTGTCCACTTGTTTTTGCTACAAAGAGAGGCTTTGTGTAGAGGTCATGGGTGTGACGACGACCTTCTTCCTACTGTGAGCACGGATCACAAAGAAGACGAACTTCTTGGTCTATGAAATGACCTTATTGCATTGCTTGGTAGAGATTAAAGAAATAGCAATAGGCGGTGCTACCTCTGGTATCCTATACAATTGTCTACATTGTGGGGTCTAGACTCATATACATCATCTCGCTTCCACAAATATGCTTGTCCTAAAAGAACATCACAAACTTCAAGGGGAGAAATATCACACAATACCTTGTCTTTGAAGGGCTTGATGTCGTAGGGCAGGCGACACTGTTGGCTGACGCAGAGATCTCTTCCTTGCCAAAGCTAACCGATGGTGTAGGGATGTGGGTGTGGTGTTATCGGCAGGTCTAGCTGCGTGACAACTTATCCTGATATCAGGTTCTTCTGACTATCGCTATCGACAATGAAATGAAGTGGAGCCCCCTTTACCCACATATGTGAGTGAAAGAGTCGTTCCCCTCCTTTTGGTTCTTCTGGTTCACTTGATTGGACTTTGGTGGTAGCGACAGTAGTGTTGGGTTTGACATCGATAATCCACTTCCCTCCTTTTGGATTTGATTCAGAGTTAGAATATGCTTCTGACTCAAAAGCGTTCAGCTCGACCACCATTGACTTTTTGGAGCGACATTCTTCGGTGTTGTGCCAAGGGCTTTTATGGTATTCACACCACTTTCTTGTGTCCTTCTTCGACTTCTCATTACCTTTTTTGGGTTGCGGCTTGGACTGGTTGTCTTGAGAGTGGATATCTTTTCTCTATCCCTTGTTTTGTCGGTTGGGGGCGCCTTTTCCTTACTTCGGCTGTGAGGAGTTTGCAGATCCAAAGTCTCACCTCTTTTGCTTAAATTTTCGCTGGATCTTAACAACATATCTATAAGCCTCGCCTGATGATGCGATGTCCAAAAAATCCATTGCTATTTGAATGTATCTATGCAGAGAGTCACGGTATTTGAGCACCAGATGTCGTTCAAAGTCTTTGATACCCAATTTGGTGCGCAGGGTATGGAAAATATTGGTGAAATCTGGTACTATCTGGTCCCTTTCCTGACGCGGCATGGTCCATCTTGTGTACTAGTCCTCGTAACTTCTAACATGGTAGTATTGTTCTTTAATGGAATCCCTGAAGGAATCCCATGTGGGGGTGACCGCAAATATTGCATATTCCTCTATGACCCTTTGCTCAAAGTAAGTATCCCACCAATCCTTAACATGGGAGATGACCTTGAGGAGTGCAAAAGTAATATTTTCCTTATCGGAAAAATTATGGACCAAAAAATACACTTCGAGCAGATTCAACCATTTATTTACAATATCCATATCTATCAGTCCTTCAAATAATGGAATATCAAAATTTACTTGTACCTTGAAGGGGGTTGCATGGTCTCATGTGGGCAGCAGTCGAAGGATCAGTGCAAATTTTTCCATCAACATTTTCCTTTGTCGTGCAGGGGCTTCCTCAAGAAACAATTTAAAAGGATCTCCTGCTCCATCATCTTTCTTCTCATCCCCCATGAGTTGTTGTCGGGCTCGGTGCAACCAATCTTGTAAAAGCTCGACTAGTTCGAGTTCCAACTTCTTGTACCCAGATCTTGTCGGGGACATGCACAAAGAAAAATAAATGAAGAGCACACAACAATGATACCACTGATCCAGATTTATGAGTGAAACAAAATGAATAACAGACTGAATACAATAATACAAAGATATGGAGAACAACAACATATATCCAATGAACAATAACTTCTATTGAATAAATAAAATAGGTTGAAACTGTAAAACTGCAGAACTGAAACAACTTGCTCGAATGGTGGTAGCCATCTCTGAGAAGAGATGTGGTTGCTACACGCATCCATCTAAGCAGAATGATTACAATGAGGCTCTAAAGGCCTTTTTAACATTACTCATGAATTCCAAAACCCTATACATCCAAAAACCTAACCCTAGGAGATGAAATGCCAAAAGTTATGTGGGCCCCGATGGGTAAGTTGGTACCTCAACTTCTCGGGGTCGTAACTTTTGCATATGGCCTCTATTTCAGGCGTGTGATAGCCCGTTGGAAAGGTCTTTTCGAGAACTATACATTATGTTTTCAAGATTTGACTTTGTCTACAATTTTACTAGGGAAAGCCAAAAAACATTTTTTAGGGCCCCAAAACGGCCCTGGAAGTACAAAAAGATGTACTAATATGAAAACTACCAAAATAAGCCAGTTGGAATAGGTGGGCGGCCACCAATATCTACCTGGATGTTATGTATGGCTTCAGGATAGCCCTAGAAGTGAAAAACCCACAATTACAAAGAAATGTCATCATTACAGAGAAACGTGTTGAACTAAAAATTGTCAAGAGGAGCCAGTTGTAATAGGTGGGTGGCCACCAATATCCACCTGGATCAGTTACCCCATTGTTAGCACTTGAATTGCACCGTTAAAATTTTTCAAGCTCCTCGAAAACTTTGCGTCCATTATGCCAGCTTGTTGTCATTTTCATCAACTTCGCCACTCCCTTGCCAATTCTAGCAAACTTCTCTAAGCTCGTCATTTTTTTGAAACATTTTGTGTCAAAGTTTGTCAGGCCTATTGTCACTTTAAAGCCAAATGATCTCCTTTGGTTTCAATATTAATTTATTTTTCCACAAGTTAAATATTTATAAGAGAGAATAAAAAAACAATACCAAAATAGAAATAAAATTGTGTTATTTTTGAATTTTTTTTTTCCCGGGAAAAAGTCGTAATTTTATTAGAGAAGTATAAAATTACATCCGCAGATATATATTTGCTATAAGAGTATAGTCGAAATATATATTGTCCTTACATTGTCCATCCATAATTGTGTGTTTATCATATACAAAAAAAGTTTCAATATGTGTCAGTCTTGTTTTTTGTGCCCCATGACCTCCAAGTCATGTACATTAATTATCCAAAAGTCAAGTTTTTAGAAACGTTCTCAAATGATTCCAACAAGGTGTTCCAGTATAATTGGCTTAGCTTTATATTTGTCCTTCCTGGAAGGGTCGGTGATAATCAAAACTGCCATTTGATGTGTGTCCTGTAATATGCCAAGTTCCATACTCTAGCTGCGCGACTTCTTTGGAAAGCCGGACAGCCAATGCATTCCTTTCTGTGTAGATATGAGAAAGTGAGATAGTGTCAAAAGTAGAGATTATCCTTAATACTTTAGCAAGATATGGTATAAGTCTAGCAGTGTGACAAAAGTGTTCTTGTTTCACCCATTTGATGATAAGAAGGGAATCCCCTAAGACTTGTAAAGAAGTGCATCCTTTTTCTACTGCAAAAAGGAGGAGTAATTTTAAAGCCATGATTTCAGAGAAATTATTGGTGCCAGGCCCCAATCCATCCCTGAGGTAGTAATAATGTTGTTCGGATAGGTAAATACATCCCCCTACCCCACAAAGTAATTGATCGCCCGTGGCTGCACCGTCAAAGAAGGCCCAAGGTCGACCTATATCTAACTGTTCCATCTGTGTTCGGTGAAATTTTTCCAATCCCTGCCCATCTCCCAAGTTGAGAGAGTCAAGGATACTTAGGCAATTTGCTGCCACCCGGGGTGAGGACTGTGGTTCATCCCTAAAAATAGAGTTATTTCTGGCGATCCATACCCCCCAGGCAACAATGATGGGATAGGATTTTATATTTTTTGGTGTCCTGTTGGAGAGCCAATCGACCAAGGCTTCTTCAAAAGATTATCCTCACCATTGTCCAATGGCATTTTTAATTTGGAGGCTTCCTCCCATACTAATAAGGTGAAAGGACATCATAAAAACAGGTGTTCGATCATTTCCCCCTGTGCTTTGTATAATGTACACCAACTCGGGTCATGGAATTGTCTTCTCTGAAGTACGTCCCATGTAGGTACTTTGTTTTCTAAAATTGACCAAGTTAATAATTTGCCTTTTGTTGGGCACTTTTGTTTCCAAAGTTTCTTCCACCACCACTTCACTCCTTGTTGTATTGGGTCGGTGCTTAAAAGGACATATCCAGCTTTTGGAGTGTAGTAACCTCTCGGGTCTCCTTCCCATATAAGCTCGTCCTCCCTTTCACTCAGCCGAATGTTTTCTCTCCCAAGTGCTCAGAGGTAACGGTCCCAGTTTAAAGTTTCTAGTTCATTTAACCCTAGAGTTTTGTCGTCTTTCCAACCTTGATGCCACATGGATGTGTGAAGAGGATCCATGACTTGGGCCAGATAGTAATATCCCCTGTGATCTAGTTCTGTGCAGAGATCGGTTGGTAGTATGTGTTCCCTTATGCAGCCCACCTAAGGGTCACGACCGATTCTTAGTGATTGGTCAGATCCGATCAACCAAGCTAATTTGTTTTCAATCACTACAAAGGCTCGTTGTACTGACTTCCACATAACTGAGATTCCCATTGTTCAGGGGGAGGGCCTCCTGATCCATTCTGTCAGGGTAAGAGGGGCCTCATATTTCCAGAGGACAACTGTGGTCCAAAGGCTATTTGTTGTGATCAGTCTCCATACTGATTTTGCCGCAAGTGCTTTGGAGAATAGAAAAATATTTTTTAATCCCCAGCTGCCCAAGGCCTTTGGTTTGGCGATTCTGTCCCATTGTGCCCGAGGTAATACCCGGTTCTCCGAATTCCCCCTCCAAAGATAAGAGAAAGCTATCTTTCTTGCCTTTTCCGGGATTCCTTTTGGGATCCAAGAGAGGGACATCCAGTAAACAGGGATTTCTTCCAGAACTAACTTGACGAGGACTAACCTCCCTGCCCTTGATAGCCATTTGTTGCTCCAGGTCTTCAGCCTTTTTTCCAACTTTTCCAACAACCACAACCAGTCTGCCTTCCTATAATCATTTGGTTTTAGGTGAAACCTAAGGTATTTGAGGCCCTCCTCCAGATTTTGTGTTTGAAAGGGAAGGAGGTCCAAATAATACTGTGTGTATACTTCCTCGGTCCGAGAGAAGAGGATACTGGATTTTTGTGCATTAATCCTCGTACCTGTAGCAGTTCTAAAGAGAGTCAGGCCCTCTAAGAGGATGTCAGCATCTCGTGCCGAGCCATCACAAAATATTAATATATCGTAAATGAAGAGCAAGTGGGTGACGGTCAAACCATTTGAAATATTGATACCTATGAATCTTCCACCCAATTTTGCCCCAGCTAGGAACCGACTAAGTCCTTCGGCCACTGGGAGAAAGAGTAAGGGGGAGAGCGGGCATCCCTGTCATAGACCTCTTTCTGCATGAAAGAAATTTGTGGCAGAACCGTTGAGGAGAATGGAGAAGGATACTAAGCTTAAACAAGCCATTACCCAGTTGACAAAGACCAGCCCAAAACCCAGATGTATCAAAAGCATTCTGATGTATAGTCAGTTTACTCGGTCAAAGGCTTTGGATAAATCTATCTTTACCACAGTTGCTTTAAGCTTCTTTAGTTTGATATTGTGGAGTCCTTCTTGTGCGAATCCTATGGCTTCATGTATCTGTCTGCCTTTGAGAAAGCCAAACTGTTCGCAGGAGATGTGTTTGGATAGTATCACCTTCAGCCTTCTATTGATTACCTTGGAGATAATTTTGTAGAGGCAGTTGCAAAGGGAGATAGGTCGGAAATCTTCAAAGGAGGAGGGACTGTTTGATTTTTTGATGAGGACTATAAAGGTAGCATTGATTGGATTGTGTATGTGTCCCCTCCCCCTAGATTCTTCGACCACCTTCAGTAAGTCGGTACCTAGTATGTCAAAACAACGCAAGTAGAATTCAATCAACCATCCATCAGGGGCCGGGCTCTTTCCTTTTTGAAAAGAGTGCAATACTTCTATCAGTTCTTTATTTGTGACCGAGGCCAATAAGGGTTCTAGTTCGTCTTCTTCAATAAAGCAGAGGAATAACCGTGCAACCCTGATGATTTCAGCGATGGACGTCTCCTCTTGTGCTTTAAAAAGTTCCTTGAAATGTGCAGTGCAGAGTTCAGCTAGTTCGTTTTGATTTTTAACTTCTTCCCCTCTCTGATTTCTTAGGTTCCAAATGGTTTGTTCATTTTTCTGCCTCTAGCATAAGCTTGAAAAAATTTGGTGTTTTCATCTCCACATGTTAACCACAATGCCCGACTCTTTAATCTCCACTGTGCTTCTCTTTTTGCCAGTGCGTCATTTCTCTAATCCATAAAGTTGTTCTTTTGCTTCCTAATTGAAATATCCTTGACCATCCCCATCGTGTAGCTCTTCCAATTTTGAGTCGATGTCTATGACTTCCTTATCTTCTTTTAATTTTTTCTCCCTGGCCCACCCTTTTGTGGCTTGTTTGAGTCATTTGAGATTCTCAACGAAAAGGACTGTCGTGGGGGTTTGTGTATCTTCCGGTATAGTTACCCACATCTCTCTTACTAATTCAATAAAGCTTGGATCATTAAGCCAACCCTCAAAAAAATTGAAGGGGCTCGCCACCCTTCTATTTTTTGCCCGAAATTCAATCAGAATTGGATGATGATCGGATTCACCCCCAAAAGTAACTGATTGCCTTACCAAATCTGTAGATTCAAGTAGAGCTTCGATCAGCAAAAAATGATTCAAAAGTTTAGCCACTCTGTCAAGACCAACCCATCTATTGCACCAGGTTGGAGATCACTTTTGGGGTTCCAATTCCACCAGCCCCTGTTGGTCCAGAAAATTTAGAAAGAAATTATTTAAAGGATCTGGTGCAACACGTGGGCCCCAAACTTCCGAGGCTCCAAGCGAAAAATCGACATCCCCACCCAAGAGGAAATCCTTTTCCTTAAACCAATCACACTCTACTAAGGAGTTCCAATAAAGTTGACGGTCCTGGTGAGGTCCATAGATGTTTATGATAGTTAATTTGCGTCCCAGGTCTGTAGAAGAGATAGTAAGGCCAAACCCCAAACGCTTTCCATGTTATGGCTCCTTGTATTCCACCCTGTGGACAAACCCCCCAAGCAGCCTCTGGCATTCACTGCAGCAAACGACCAACTTGGGAGTAAAGTTTCCAAAGCTTTTGTCATTGATACACTTTCCCCTAAAGTTTCTTGTAGAAGTATGACCTCTGGAGAGGTTTTTTCAATCAACCTTCATAAAGACGATTTTTTTGCTGGGTTTGCCAACCCACAACATTTGAAGGAGAGGATCTTCATGGGGAAATGCCTTCTAGGGGTGGCTTTACTCTAAGCACCCATTCGATAGAGGATTGTTTGACACTTGCCAGATCGATTATGGCCATGTCTTGTGCAAGGCATAAGTGTGATTTTCGACCCCTTCCCTTTCCCACCGAGGTAGAACGGGGGAAAGGCCCCAAACCTCGCCCCTTTATCAGTTGTGAACCATTTTACAAAGGGTGCTCCTTGACCACCGAACGATTCCTAAGGTGATAGCGAACTCTAGATTCTTTCGAAGAAGAGTCAGTTGAGGTGGAGGGAGTGGCTTGAGCTGCAGCAAGGGTGGAGAGAAAAGAAACAGTCGAGGTAAGAGCTAAGGAAAGATCTGTGTGGGGGGTTGTAGATAGAGCTTGTAGTACAAGGGTGGAGGGTTTAAAATAAAGAGAGCTTTCCAAGGGCGGTTCCGGTTCTTCCGCCCTCCCCAAGTGTGTGGAGGATGAGATAAGCGGTGGAGCAATAACCGATAAAGAGAAGGATAAAGAGAAGAAAAGGGAGGGCAAGTTGATAAGAGAGCTCCTCCCATTCTGGATAGGAGGGGGGACCCCTTTGTTTACTTCCAGAGAAATAAAACCCAAAGATGTAAAAGGAAAGGAAGTGCAAGATGTAACAGCCAAAGGTGACATACCCGAAAAAGTGTGATCCCGGAGAATGGGATCCCTTGCAGTAGGCGAAGTGGCCAAATCAACAGCCTCTGATATAATAGCTCCAGTTCCCAGAGAAATCCTACGACCCGGGCTCAGATCTTTTGTCGCCATATCCTCTGTACGTTGCATCCCCAATCCCTTATTCCTTTCTGATTCCCGTGATGGTTCTAGTTTTTTCTTCGGAGAGGAGTGAGAAGAGCTCGAGCCTTTGGCTTTCCAATCGATGCCTTTGAAGGGTAGGGGGAAAGTAACAACCCCATGACCATAGACGTGGAATCTAGGACATCTGAAGGGAATTCCTTCATAATCCAATGTTTGGACAAAATTCTTGGCCGCCGAGTCGATTGTAAGCTCTTGTAGTAATCCCTTTTTTTAGATCAATTTTGACCAAAATGTGGGCCACCGTCATGAATCCGGTTTCTTCAAAGGACATGTCAGCTTCTAAAAAGCTTCCCAGAAGATTACCAATAGTCGCAAATCTGTGAGTGTTCCAGTACTGCATCAAAAGTCCCAGGAGCCGAACCCAGAAGGGTTCTTCATCGATACGTTCTCTCTTGGCATCAAAAGATGGGGTCCAACATTTGAGAATAGTAAGGGTGTCGGTGAAGCACCAAACCTTTTTTAAAACCCATTCCAACTCCTCCGAAGTTGAGAAGACAAAAGCAAACCAACCTCTTGCAAGGAGCCGAATGTGTGGCATCTTAGAAAGTTTTGGTATCTAGGTTTTCTTTACCCAACCTTTGAGGAAGGCCATTCCCAAATTCTTCCCTCTGACCCTGCCCACCACCGCTCTTTCAGAGTATTCCAAAACCTTATCCATTGCAACGTCCTCTCTGAAAACCTTTCGTTCTGTACCTGCCCTATCTCGAGCACATCGGGCGGATTTTGTGTGTCGCCCTTCCTTGTTTTGCGACTCTTTTGTAGTTCGCTCTCCCCTAAGAGGATTTTTTATGAGTGAGAATCCCTTCTTTTCGGATGAGAAATCTACAGAAATTGTCATATCTTCCCCACAAGTGTTTTTCCCCGCTCCCCTGACTAGCGTTGGTGTGGATTCCTCTGGTTTTGCATCCACCAAGACATCTGAAGGCAAAAAGATTAGAGGTGAGGGTAACCCCTCTGTAAACAATATCGATCTCTCTGAAGCAGTTACCGTTGTCAGTTCCGAGAAAGGGTTGCTTAGTCTTGTGGAAAGTTTGCTCGAACCAAAGCTCAAACTTCCTTCAAAGACCCCAACCGTCGCTGGGAAGGTAACAGGTTCACTCCCCCAACCGTCGGAGTAAGTTAGGCCTTCTGTGAAAGGCAGTAGGCTCACCAAGGGGGATGCTGAGCCTGACCAAGATGCCAGCGAGCTTCTCTAACCTCCATCCTCCTCAACTCGAGGTACCCATTGATCACTCACCGATTGCCCTGGGTAAGTGACCCTGTCAGGTTCCCTGTCCCACCTGTCTGTGGTAGGTCTCCCAAAAGTTCTCCACCAACTGGGGTCGCAACACCAGACAACATCTGTCCCTCTGTCCCGATTAAGATGGGTTTTCCCACCTCCAGAGACAGCTCCATTTCTCGGAATCCTATTTTTGAATTATTTTATATGATTCTAATTTATTTTTATTTTGTTAAGGTGGCTTTAGTTGTATTTTCTTTATTAGTCGTGCCATGGGACTATAGCAATGAGTTTGCTTTTGATGTGACATTAATTTGCTTTTTACCATAAATTTGTGTATGCAATGTAATGTTTAACATAGGAAAACAAATATATATTTTTGGATATAATAAAAATATTTGTGTTTCTCATTTCTAATTGGTTGACAGAATTGAAGTATTATTGCTCCTTTCACGTCTTTCAATATGTAGAATTAATTACGTAATCAATGAATTTCACCAATCACCATATCTAAATATAAAAAGTTGTACTATGTTATTATTATGCATTATTATATTTATATTATATTTATTATTATATT
>JASDQU010586437.1:1029-11985 GCA_032191745.1 Picea mariana | reverse complement strand
TGCACTTGGTTGGTGATTTCTCCAGCTGATAAAAGATAAGTATTCTGAATTATGTTTGGAGTATGTTTTGACACGACTGTGTTGTTCATGTATCATGTTTTCCGCTGTGTAAAAGAGTTACTGTTGAATGCTATGGAATGTTTAATTATAGCGGTAACCAGATATGTTTCACTCGGTATTTTAAATGTGTTTAATTCTGTTAAATGCATGTGCTCATAAGGTCAGTACAAATTATGTAATCATTCATGTATAGAATGGTAAACTGAGAGGTTGGGAAACCTGGGTAGTAAAAGGGTACACTACACTACCTCTGTAAATGAAGAACTCAACCGCCACTAATAAAACTCAAGCACAATGAAAAGAACTTATTCCACAATGAAGCACAATGAGAAGATTTGAGCATGATCTCTCCTCCACGATCAGCCAGGGTGGATAGTTTCACCACTGAACCCAATTTCAAACTCCTCTAGGGTTTTTCATACTGAGAGCCAAAGCCACAAGAGCTCTCTCAATTTTGTTTTAGAAAATAACATATGCATAATGAGAGAGGGCGCCCTCATTCTCCTTTTTATCTCCTCGTTGACCATTTTCGGACCCTTTTACCCTTTTAATAAAGTAAAGTGACTTTATAAACTTAATTCACTTAAAACACCCTTTTTATTAATTACTCAATGTCACTTTTTAAAAAATTACTTTTCCACCCCCATGAAATTAAATAATTAATCAATCCCCTTTTTTCCACTGACTATGAGAATCACTTAGGCTATTACGTCAATCTCCTAGAGAGATCATTTGGAAAGGGACATTACACAATATGGTCGACAGACCAGTAGAATAAAATGGTAAGAAAAACACAAAACTATCAACCAAGTCACACATACCCTACTTTTGCACTACGAGCAAAATCAACTTTGCAACCCTTCAAAGAGATTCAAAAAACAAGCTTGAGAAAAATCACAGACCTTCAATGAACATGGAGAAGGAACTTAGTGGAACACACCCATAATTGGTGCAAGAGGATGCTCAATGCAAATCAACGAAAAACACAGGAGCTAACCCCTATCCTCGAACCATTAGCCCATATAGAGCTTATTACCAATCCACATGGGAGGATGGAGACATGGAAGGAGATAGAAATTCCATTGGTGACTTAGACCAAGGCTCAAACAAAACACAAGAATAACATGCACAAGAATATTTGGATAGCTTACCAATAAAGCAATTGGTTAAGCTTCGTAGGGAGATAATAAAAGGAAAAGTTAAAATGTGAGGGCTTAACACCAATATAGGGTAATTGCATGGCCTTAGCATCAAGACAAGTGCCCTCAATTTCTAAGTTGAAGGAAGAAAAAAGGAAGAGATAAGGGAGAAAAAGCATAGAACAAAAGATTCAAGAAGAGAATCTACTTATTGATTCGGGTAAAGCTAGGCCTCTCTTGGAGAAATGTGGGAGGAATATCCCCTCCACCCAAAGCAAGTTTAAATGAAGATCACCTCTTGAAATTTTGAAGACTTTGATAGAAAGGGAAGCATCGACTCAAATTAAATACATCAAAAAAAACTTAATATCATGCTCCTGCAAGAGAGACACAATGTGACAACAAAACTATGTAAGAAATAACCAAGAAAACATGGAAACATTGCATCAATGCAAAGGGCCAATTGGGAGAAATGTCTACATTGTAGAATCCTACTAGAATCATCATGATAGCTTTGAGTATGGTAGGATGCTTCATCACAAGTTGTTTTCGGGAAAAGGATCCAAAGAACAAGCAACCATTACCAATGTTTGTGGGTCCTCGGTGCCACATCTCAAGAAGGCCTTCATTGAATTCCTCTGAGCCATGGGTGAGATTTGGATAGTTGAACATGGATATAGGAGAGAAACCTAATATCATGCTCCTACAAGAGACGCAATGTGACAACAAGACCATGTAAGAGATAACCAAAAAAACATGGAAACACTACATCAACTCAAAGGGCCAATTGGAAGGAATGGCTACATTGTAGAATCCTACCAAAATCATCATGACAACTTGAGTATGGTAGAATGCTTCATCACAAGTTATTTTCGGGAAAAAGGATCCAAAGAACAAGGAGTCATTACCAATGTTTGTGGGCACTTGGTGCCACATCTCAAGAAGGGCCTTCATTGACTTCCTCTAAGCCATGGGCGAGACTCAGATAATTGAACATGGATGTTATTAACCCAATAACATCCCTTCAAGATAAGAAGAGCAACACCATGCAAATGGAAGAGGACAACCTTCAATTCATACCAGAGTATAGAGGATCGAGGATCGAAGGTTGGTAGACATAGCAACAAACAATGTTCATCATATGCAAAGCAACAAATATGAATGCTCACATCAAATTGTTGTTATGATACTTAGAACCACATTAATTTAGTTTGTAATTAATGTTCCTTATCCCACAAACGAGTCTCATACATTTATTTAATTCGTAAACCTTAATATTAATAATAATAATAATAATAATAATTATTATTATTATGTTTTAGTTTTGTTTTTTAAATAATCAAATATAATACTTCTAACACCCATAATCAATTTAATAACACATGATAAAATCAAATCAATATGTTAATTAAGTTTTAATAACAATATATTAATCACAAACTTAACATATTATATTGCTACATGCGTGTTACATGCTCACTGTTAGTATTGTCAATTTGAGACGAAAGAACAAGGTTAAAAGCATCATGCTTGTAAATTTTTTACAATTAAAATAACCACATTGATATGGAGAACAAGTGAAGGCCTCAACTCTTTTATATTCCTAGTTAATTTTGTGTTTGATGTTTTTTTTTACCATAAGAAATCCCCTTTTTATTTGTTGGAGTGGGGTTAATGGTTATATGTTTCTTCCAAGTTCTCAAATAAAGACATTAGCATTCAACGTGTTGAGAACAAATTGTTCTAAATTCATATCAATTTTTTTATAATGATTGTATTTGTTTTTAGAAGTCGTAAGTTTTAATTCAGAGAAGATAATGTATTCACACCTTTATAAACTAAACACACCCTATTTTTAAAAATCCTTTTAAAAATGTTTATTATCAATTTGTTTTGTTTTTATTAACGTTTAATCAAATAATCGGAGAGTTTAGGTTTTAGGGCAATCTCAACAGGGTTTTAGGGTTTCAAGATTGTGCGAGGGCAGCATCCTTATGGGGCACGCGTTTTCCTACAAATATTGAGCGATATCGGGAGACAGTTCGACGATGGCGTTATATTCTGATCACGGGTTGAGTAGGTGCGAGGTGCCAACTTCTGTCTATGAGAATCGATCCTTGTAATAGCAGATTGTTAGTTTGCTTATATTTGAATTTTCAAGGACCCTGTGTTTCAGAGTGCTGTGAACAGGAAGGGCTATTTGATTTGTATTCTGCGCATCGAGGTACGCCTCCATATAAATACATGTGTGAGAGGTTCAGAATTGGTGCGCAAATTAATGCTCGAGGGCTTGTCAGGCTTCTTGCAAACCAAATTATTTGCTTGGAGTTTGGATTTGCTCTCCTATATTTCAAGCCTCGAACTAATGATGATATATCTTCTCGGTTCACCTGTATGTAGTCTTTTCTTTAATGTTTGTACTGCAATAAGAGGGAAAAAATGTTCTGTAACGGAAATAGTTTGAACTGCCGCGTCCTTATGCGTAGATGCATTTGTTATTATTATAAAACCGTAGAAAAAAGATGAATATTAATGAATCTTCCAGCTTACGATTGAAGTTAGTAAGCTGAAACCCTAATGAACAATTTTTATTAATTATTTTACTGAAAACCTAGGTTTGAGTGAAATCTCCATCCTCCCTGTTTTCGCTAAGGCGCCCATGATAGTGCGGATTTGCTGAGCTAGTTATTGCAACTTGGATACAATTTATCAAATATATAGAAGTTTGGACATTTTCCCCTGCTTTGGAGTGCTATTATAAAAACTGAAGCTCTCGCAGGAATGTGAACGAGAGAGATTAGGTCTGGCTGTTAATATAACAAATATTATGTGTTATATTATATAATACATATCATATCAGTTGTTTTTTTAGAAGTTTCTGGTGATGCTTTTTTTAAACCAAAACTGATTTTTTTTTGTATATTAGAGTAAAAATAGATCACGCCCTGAAGCAAATGGTAAAACACATATTATGTGTTATATTATATAACACATATTATGTGTTATATTATATAACACATATTATGTTGTTTTCTTAGAAATATCTGGTGATGCTTTTTTTAAACCAAAACTGATTTTTTTTTTTGTATATTAGAGTAAAAATAGATCACGCCTGAAGCAAACGGCAAAAGACATTCTTCAGATTTATAAACATTATAAGAAACCATAAACCAATTCTTAAAGTTTCCTAGATTTAAACTTACTACTTACGTTAGGTTACCCAAGAAAATCTCTTGAGGTTCCTAATCCTGCTTCTTTTTCTCTATGTTTTCTATTTGATTTCCTTCCTCCCACAGTCTACCCCGTAAGGTCACCCAAGAAAATCCTTCGAGGCTCCGAATCCTGCTTCTTTTCCTCTATATTTTCTATTTGATTTCCTTTCCCTGTCAAAAGGTGAGAAGGTTTTTCTCTATGTATTCTATTTGATTTCCTTACCCTATCAAAAGGGGAGAAGGGTGTGGATTCTTCTTTAATATTTCTGCTGCGAAGGAGGGAGATTTAGATGGCTCTTCTCTCTATGTTTGCTATTTGATTTCCTTGCCCTGTCAAAAGGGGAGAAGGGTGTATTCTTCTTTAATATTTCTGCTGCGAAGGGGAGAAGGGTGTATTCTTCTTTAATATTTCTGCTGCGAAGGAGGGAGATTTAGAGGACTCTTCTCCTGCCCTTTCTTCACCGATCTCCTACCCCACCAGAGATGAAAATTTTCCATGGGGAGCTGTCGTTGGGAATTCTCCATAGATTCTGGGTTGTGCATTCCCTGGGCAAGGACTTGTTTCCTTAAGCTGAATTTTCAGATTTCATTTGCTCTTTTGTAGGTGGATCAGAATTTGTTCTTTTCAGAATTCTTTTGTTTTTTTAGGCGGCTCAGATTTGTTTCTGGGCAGTTTTACAGAGAATGATCCTCATCTTCAACTAAGTTATCTGGGCAGTTCTACTGAGAATCATCCTTATCTCTAACTGAGTGCCCTTTTTCTTCATCTGGAGATTTCAAAGTTTCATATTTGTTTTTGGAGGAATTAGATGGGCGACCCCGAGGCCTATTTCAAAGTTTTTTATTTGTTTTTTGGAGGGATTAGATTGGCGACCCCGAGGCCTATGATCAAGCTGAGGCCCCCTAGGCTGTTGTTTCTTGTGCTTTCTAAACATTATTATGCAATGATTGAGTTTCTTGGCATTTATGGCAGCTTTTGGTAAAGTGTTCATATTCATGACATACCTTACATTTGAAAGGTACCTATTCATAATCAAGAGCTTGGAAATGACTCACCTATTCAGAGTCAACACCTATTCATAATCAAGAGCCTGGAAATGACTCGCGTATTTAAAATCATCATTTATTCAAAATCAAAACATTTATTTAAAATCAAATGCTTGGAGATGACCAACCCTCCAGGTTGAGGTGAATCACTTTTGGCAGCAACCCTCCAAGATGAGGTGAATCACCTTTGACAGTCCCTGTGAAAAATCCATGTCCACACATATTCTGGTGCATGTGAAAACATTGCCCTTGGACTCAGAATGCGTTACATAAGCGATCTAATTTATATCCACCCAATTTATTTCTTATGGTTTTTAAACTCTCTTTGCTGCCCCAAAAATAAGAATCCATACCAGAGTTGTAGAAATCCCCGTATATCTGGTTTAAAGTCAAGGATCCAGTGGAAAAAAACATTCCCCTGAAACCCATGAAGTAGGGGCAGACTCAAAGATCAGGTTTGTTTTAAAAATGAATGCATAAAAACCTTTTCCACAATTAAAAAAGCAAAAGGGCTTGCTCACTTTAATTCTTGGAAATCCATTCCAATACAAAGGTCTAAAACTTACCGTCTAAACCTTTGTTTTGCCAGAGTGCTTCAAGTCTAGAATGGGGATGGAATCAGCACTTTTGGCAAACCTGCTCTTGTCAACAGTAAGGGAAAGCCTCCAAAAACTGGTGCGGCCCACAGCAAACAAGGATGCACTGTGCTTCAAGTCTAGAATGGGGATGGAATCAGCCCTTTTGGCAAACCTGCTCTTGTCAACAGTAAGGGAAGGCTTGCCTATGCAGAAGAGGCCAAAGATAAGCTTCTACCGACTCCAAAAACGGGTGCGGCCCACAGCAAACAAGGATTGCGCAAATCTGGTGCTTCTTAATGTGAAATGCAATGTATATTTTATTACTTTAATTAGTGGTACCATCCTATACTGCGGCTGTTATTCTAGAAACGCCAGTGGTTCCTGAATCCTAGCAATAAACATAACGTACGAGGTGTTTCAGAATAGGGTAGAAGTTTGATCAGTTGGGTTGTGGCCTGCATGGAGGTCTATCACAGCATGCCTGGGTTTTTATCGTTTGATGATCAAATCTGGCGTGGCTTTGATTTATATTGGCTAATTGATAGAGAGCTATGACCTCCACTCTGTATCACAGAAGCCCATATGCCCACTTCTACTCTGGTTGTTAATGCAAAGAGATTTGAACTTTGCGTTGATCTCTATTGGCTGACTAATGGGACCTATGAACTTTATTACATATTTATAAATATTTTAATACGGTAAGATGGAGATTTGAACTTTGCAGTGGCTAATGGGAGTTATTTTTGCAGCAGTAAAATATAAATACTCTGATAAAAGATTTTTGAATCTTGTATCCTGTAATTAAGATAATCTCCAGCATCTACTCTATATTGCTTTAGTTCAATCGTTAAACCCTGTCCAGCTTTAGGTAAATTGGTAAAGAGTTTAACAATTAGTCATCGAGTAATCTCCAACATCCACCCTGTTTCTCTATTTAGTTCTATTAGAGGGTTCGTCGTAGTAAAGTCTAAATATCACATAGGGCTTAAAAAGTGGCTTTCCAGAAACCACCAGAGAAGAAGTTTGGTCATTTGGGTAGAAGTGGCTTCCAAGGCAGTTTATCATAGCAGGTCTGAGTTTTATTTAATTGATGATTATACTTGGTTTGGGTTTGATTATTGGCTGATTGATTAGGATTTATAACCTCTACTGTTTTACAGGAGGCCAAATACCCACTGCATCATTGCAGCTTACATACTTGAATACCCAATTTTAGTTTGAAAATGGAAAAATTATTGTCCTTTTCTTTATAGGAGGCCAGATACCCACTGCATTCATTCCAGCTTACATACTTGAATACGTAATTCCGTTTGATAATGGAAAAATTATTTTCTTTTCCTTTGTGCATGTGGGTTTATCAGTTAGTTAATATAATGATACTTTGTGATCTCCCTTCATTACTGTGCTTTAAAAGCATACGTGATCTCTCTTCATTACTGTGCTTTAAAAGCATACGTAGAAATGAAAATTTTGGTTTATCAATTAGTTATATAATGATACCTTTGTGATCTACCATGATAACTGTGCTTTAAAATTATACAGAGAAATTAAAATTCCATAACTGTGCTTTAAATGTATACATAGAAATTAAAATTTGGGTTTATCAATAATTGATTTTGCTTTAAAATTATACATAGAAATTAAAATTTGGGTTTATCAATAATTGATTTTGCTTTAAAATTATACATAGAAATTAAAATTCGAAAACTGTGCTTTAAATTTATATATAAAATTATACATAGAAATTAAAATTTGATAACTGTGCCTTAAAAGTATACATAGAAATTAAAATTTGGGTTTATCAATTAAAAATATACATAGAAATTAAAATTTGGATTTATCAATTAAAAATATACATAGAAATTAAAATTTGGGTTTATCAATAATTGATTTTTTTTCTCGCAAAAAATTGTCCGCTGCCCAAAATTGTCCGCTGCCCACCCAAAGGGGCAATGCTCCTAATCCGCGACGGATGCAGTGAGAGTTGAACCCACGACCTATAGTGTCCGCTGCCCAAAATTGTCCGCTGCCCACCCAAAGGGGCAATGCTCCTAATCCGCGACGGATGCAGTGAGAGTTGAACCCACGACCTATAGTGATATTTTTAGAAATTAAAATTTGGGTTTATCAATTAAAAGTATACATAGAAATTAAAATTTGGGTTTATCAATAAGTGATATAATGATATTTTTGTGATTAGGTATTTGGTTTTATCAATTAATTATATAATGATATTTTTGTGATCTCTCATCATTACTGCTTTAAAATTAAAAATTAAAATTTGAGTTTGCAATTAGTTATTAAATATATAATGATATTTTTGTGATCTTCCATCATTATTGTGCTTTAAAATATACATAAAAATTAAAATTTGAGTTTATCAATTAGTTATATGTATTTTTAAAGTATATATAAAAATTAAAATTTGGGTTTATCAATTAGTTATATGTATTTTTAAAGTATACATAAAAATTAAAATTTGAGTTTTAAAAATTAAAATTTGGGTTTATCAATTAGTTATATGTATTTTTAAAGTATACATAAAAATTAAAATTTGAGTTTATCAATTAGTTATATGTATTTTTAAAGTATACATAAAAATTAAAATTTGGRTTTATCAATTAGTTATATGTATTTTTRAAGTATATATAAAAATTAAAATTTGGGTTTATCAATTAGTTATATAATRATATTTTTGTGATTTCCAACAGTTATTATGCTTTAAAAGTATACACAGAAATTAAAAAGGGAAAAATACATAAAAATTAAAATTTGGGTTTATCAATTAGTTATATAATGATATTTTTGTGATTTCCAACAGTTATTATGCTTTAAAAGTATACATAGAAATTAAAAAGGGGTTTCTAGAATCTAATGAAACTGTCATGGAAAAAAAATATAGTGAGAGAAGCTGTAAACAAAAGCATGCACTCAAAAAAGAAAAAAAGAAAAAGCAAAATACATTATTAATAGGGGTTTCAATTAGTTATATGTATTTTTAAAGTATATATAAAAATTAAAATTTGGGTTTATCAATTAGTTATATGTATTTTTAAAGTATATATAAAAATTAAAATTTGGGTTTATCAATTAGTTATATGTATTTTTAAAGTATACATAAAAATTAAAATTTGAGTTTTAAAAATTAAAATTTGGGTTTATCAATTAGTTATATGTATTTTTAAAGTATACATAAAAATTAAAATTTGAGTTTATCAATTAGTTATATGTATTTTTAAAGTATACATAAAAATTAAAATTTGGGTTTATCAATTAGTTATATGTATTTTTAAAGTATATATAAAAATTAAAATTTGGGTTGATAAAAATTAAAATTTGAGTTTATCAATTAGTTATATGTATTTTTAAAGTATACATAAAAATTAAAATTTGGGTTTATCAATTAGTTATATGTATTTTTAAAGTATATATAAAAATTAAAATTTGGGTTTATCAATTAGTTATATAATGATATTTTTGTGATTTCCAACAGTTATTATGCTTTAAAAGTATACATAGAAATTAAAAAGGGGTTTCTAGAATCTAATGAAACTGTCATGGAAAAAAATATAGTGAGAGAAGTTGTAAACAAAAGCATGCACTCAAAAAAGAAAAAAAGAAAAAGCAAAATACATTATTAATAGGGGTTTCTAGAATCTAATGAAAATGTCATGGAAAAAAAATTATAGTAAGAGAAGTTGCAAACAAAAACATGCACTCAAAAAAGAAAAAAAAGAAAAAGCAAAATACATTATTAATAGGGGTTTCTAGAATCTAATGAAACTGCCATGGAAAAAAATAAAAAATATAGTGAAAAAATCAAATTATAGTTAAAATTAGCTAATTGTACCAACAATCATTAAAAGATTTAATTCAAATGAAGAATATCAATCAAAAAAATATTAACCAATCCTAAAAATTTCTAATGAAACTTTCATGAAAAAAAAATTATAGTGAGAAAAGTTGTAAACAAAAGCATGCACTCAAAAAAGAAAAAGAAAAAAAAAATACATTATTAATAGGGGTTTCTAGAATCTAATGAAAACTGCCACGGAAAAAAATAAAAATTATAGTGAAAAAGTCAAAGTATAGTTAAAATTAACTAATTGTACCAACAATCATTAAAAGATTTAAGTCAAATGAAGAATATCAATCAAAAAAATATTAACCAATCCCAAAAATTTCTAATGAAACTGTCATGGAAAAAAAAATATAGTGAGAGAAGTTGTAAACAAAAGCATGCACTCAAAAAAGAAAAAAAGAAAAGGCAAAATACATTATTAATAGGGTTTCTAGAATCTAATGAAACTGCCATGGAAAAAAATATATATATATATAGTGAAAAAGTCAAATTATAGTTAAAATTAGCTAATTGTAACAACAATCATTAAAAGATTTAATTCAAATGAAAAATATCAATCAAAAAAATATTAACCAATCCTAAAAATGATAGTGAGTGGAGAATGCCCATGGAAAAAAATAAAAAATATAATGAAAAAGTCAAAAAATATTATTAATCAATAATTAAATATCAAATATTCAATTTATAAGTGTTGATAAAACCTATAGCAATTTATAGCTAAAATTAGCTAATTGTACCAACAATCATTCAAAGATTTAATTCAAATGAATAATATCAACCAAAAAAATATTAACCAATCCTAAAAATGATAGTGAATCCTAAAAATGATAGTGAGTGGAGAATGCCCTTAGTATAACTAATTAACTAGGGTAGAGAAGGTTCATAACCAACACCACCTATCCAATTCTGCCACTGGCTAGAAAGTAAAAAGGAAAGTATTGGATATTGAAATATCATATATTTTTTTAATAATTCTTTTTAATATTAAGATATTATTTTCTTATACATTTTGAAATTTCAATTTAGGTGTTCTAAGGGAGGATGTTCTTATTTTTTTT
>JASDQU010586436.1:0-32413 GCA_032191745.1 Picea mariana | reverse complement strand
GGCAATATGCAGATGGATGGTTTGAAGTGAAACTTCCCTTAAACATGATGAGGCACGACAATTGAGTTGGCAGCATTGACTCGACAAGTACCGAAAATGTAATGTGATGACAATAAGAGCACTCTTCGACTCGACGAAAAAGTATGGCGACACATGGAATTGGTATGACTCAGAGACAAGTAGATTACCCAACTGTAAGACGAGATGCAAACAGGTGCCATGCTCAAGGGTGACAAAAGTTGCCTTAAAGGATTGTAAAAAACTTGACCCACTTCCTTCATTTTTTTCCCCCACCCAGATAGATGAGTACCTATTTTTAATTTAACGAGCTCGATGAGGGTAACACACACTCAATATAACTCACCTTTGGTAAGTTCCTCTTCCTTTTTTAAATGAACTGGAAGAAGTAAGTGTTCGTCCCCATATGGGCACTTCAAAGTGTGATTTTAGCGAGTCCAGAGAAGGAAAACTCAGTGGTTTTTTACGTTTAGAGAGTCTGAAAATAACTTAAAGGTGACTCCAGGGTTGTCCTTTTTTGTAATTTTAGTTTCACAAGACAAAAAAAATCAATAAACTACCACTCGAAAGACACCCTTTCAAACCTTTTAACAAGTGTGAAAGGAAGCAAGATCACTTGACAATATTTTCATGTTTAGAGAGTCTGAAAAGAGCTTAAAGGAGACTCCAGGGGGTTCCTTTTTCGTATAACCTTTACAAGTCTGAAAAAGTGATAAAAGTTTACTCAGCCACATTCTCATGTATTTACAAGCACGAGAAATAACAAAGACTAAGCTCAATATTGGTTTCATTTTTACACAAGATTGAAACAAAATTAAACTTATGCTTGTAAATTCCCAACATAATTTCCAAAGGTAGGGATACCCATGGATGGTTGGTTCTCTGCCCCCAGCTTGAAAAGATAGCAGCTTAACTCCAGAATGATAATCAAAAGATGGAGACATGCTCCCCCAAGGTTCATTTCATTTGTCGACTTTGAGGTTGTCACCAATTTATGTACTAGATGGAGAAAAAGGATAAGGGAGGATGAAAGGAATGTTCAAATATGAGACCTAACGAAAGACTTGACTCGACATCTATGAGATCTAGCTAAAGACTCGACTCGATATCTACGAGATCTAGTGAAAATACTCTACTCAATGGGAGAGGTGACTATTTTATTTTTTAATGAGCTTGACACAGGAAAAGAACTATGCTCAGGACCTTTGTTTCACTTTTTAATGAGTTTGCGATAGAGAAGCAAAACTATGCTCATGGCTTCGGGTTCAATCCCCAGATTTATGTTTCATTTTTTAATGAGCTTACTACAGAGAGGAAAACTATGCTCGTGGCTTCTTCTTGATCATGGCTTCCAAGAGGAAAATGCTCTGGAAGGAATACATGTCAAGAGACAAACATCAATCATGGCTTCCAAGTGATCTTCACTAGATGGAATAAAAACACTCTAGAAGGAAAACATGTCGACGACCTCAATAAGGGTAGGGAGATCTGGCTTTAATATCCCTATCGAAGAGATGACCATGTAAACTACCGGATCTAATTCAGGAGAAAGGAGAGATTCCCTCTCGTGCGGGATTGAATGCACGGGGCAGGTCGTTACATAATTGACCTGCGGTGGGGCAGACATCGATGACATGTATGGACCATTCAGGGAAGGTGGATGGTTGACCATTAGATGAGGTTCAATGAATGAAAGTTTTTCTATCGTTACTATGTTTCCAATGTGAGGGAAACATATCACTCGAAAGAGAGTGGACACAAAATATCTCATAACGTAGACATAGTCTCTCCCAAGGAGCAAGTTAAAGTCCAAGGGATCATGAACTACCATCACATTGACGTAGACCATTTTTCCTCCCAAAGTAACTGGAAACCGAGGAAGGATCCCTAAAGGTTGACTAACTCTTTTGTCAAAGGTCAACAGATTCTGAGTCACGGGCGCAAGCTATAGGGAACCAAAAGCTTGCCAAGCATTCACAGATAAGATGCTAACAGAAGAATCTTCATCTATTATAGTGTTAGGAATATTCCTATCACAAACTTGTATGGTGATTTGGAAAGGCACGTAAGAAGGAAGACAAGGTTCTGTCAAATGATTCCAATTAATAGAAATCATTTGATTGCTTGAAGGGGGTTCCATCGGGACGGGTGGAGTGCCCCCTTGTCCAGGTGAATCATTATTAACGAGGTCGATATGAGCGACATCCTCACTCTTTGAATGAGGAGTGGAATCAACTAGTGGTGGAACGGGATCGACCACTTTGGTTTCACTCTTCAGAGGAGGAGTGGGATCGACCGATGATGGAACCGGATTGACCACTTTGGCACTCTTCAAGGGAAGAGTGGGATTGATCAGTGACGGAACCAGATCAACCACTTTGGCACTCTTCAGATGAAGAGTGGAATTGACTGATGATAGAACTAGATCAATCACTTGGGTTTCACTTTTCAGATGAAGAGTGGGGTTGATCGATGACAGAACTAGATCAGTCACTTGGGTTTGTGGTTCAACCGAGGATGAAACCAGATTGACCACCTAATCAACCGGACTGATCGAGGATGGAACTAGATTGACCAGTCCATCAACTAATGACGGTTTAGGAGAAATCTTACAATAACCAGTTGGAAGTTGAATCTTTTCCAAAATATAAGAAGCCTTGTCCGTACAAGGGCAAAGGTGAGAGTAATGATCACCTTCACATAACAAGCAAGAAAATTTGACAGTTCTCTTCTTCTTACCAACCTTATTGTCAGTAGCTGAAGAGGTGTCACCAGCATGTCCCATGGGGGCTGATGATGTGGAAGACCACATTTCTAAGACCTTGGGGAGACCAGGGCAATCCCTCAGAAAGTGGTTACCCTTACAAATCCTGCAAGGGAATTTGGGTTTAGGATTCTTCGTTTTAGACTTGTCGACTTTATCAACACTCCCAGTATGATTAATAGTAGTTGGTTGTTTGGATCCAAAATGATCTGATGTGGTTGGAGGATTGGTCCCTTTCTGGTTCTTCTTCTTCTTCTCTTTTCGTTTCTTGTTCTTCTTATCAACCTAGCTACTTGCTTTAGATCTTTCACTAGGAAAGGAAGAAGAAAGGGAAGGAAACTTGATAGGTGAAGAAGGATAAAGGTCGACATGAGTTTGATGTGTGGGTGGTGTGCTTACATTTGAATCACTAGGTGCATTCGAAGCATTGGGAAGATTCAAGATCACTGGAGTTGGGAACAACCAAACTGGTAATCCGATCGTGAGTCCCAGAAGACTCAGTGTAGCAATGCACGAAGGACCAATGTTTTCGAAAGAGGGAAAGGTGAAAGGTTCCCTAGGAAAAGGGGTTCCTCCATTGGTACTAATAAGATTTGACGTCATTAACACTGACTCGACCTAAGGTCCACTAAGGAAAACAAACAACACATGCTACAAATCTGAGAAGCAAACAATCAAACAAACCTTCCCATAATGAAACCACTAGTTGGTGATGAAATCCAACATCATGAGATCAAGATAGGAAGGGATTGGAATAGAGAGGGTGGATCATTTACGTTGGAGACCTGCATTTATGTTGGAGACCTGCTTAACGGACTTACACCTTGGTGCAAGCTTCCACACAATAATTGTGGATTTACCCTCCAAGGAGCCTGAGTGAGTTTGACCAATGTTTGTTCCAAGTACAGAGAAGACTTCCCTTCACTATCACCTTGTGTAAGGACCCTAAAGATTATGGCTACTAAGGTCACCAACTCCCAGTCAACCTTTCGGCAGGTATAGTCAACAATCGAGTCCGAACGTATGGGCAGGATAACAAGTCTGAAATCCTTCAAGAGAACTGAGGACAAGTGGACCGATAGAACTCTAGAGGACTCCGAATGGATTCAGAATTCATGAAGCACTGAGACCAAATGAAGACATTTGGACCTCAAGAAGAACCCCCAATATACTATATGACTACTACAAACGGTTAAGCCTCGGAGGGATAATCTTCGTTGCTCTCCTGAACACGACCTCGTGTGTAACCCCTTTGTGAGAGGGGGATCCCAACTATGCTTATATGAACAATTGGATTTACCGCTCCCTCGCACAAGATTCTATGTTTGTTTTATGACTTTGGAAATTTATCCTCACAACCTATTCCAAAGCCCTACACTTGCTAATGTACGTTCGCTAACAGAAAATATAAAAGTGTTTGATCAATTTTATAAGCGCTTCATTTTAGGGTTGTTGTTTACTCAAGGGTGTGAAAGTGAAACTGATGATGTGGTAGAATCGACTCCAAAAGAATGCAGAAAAATGAGATGAAAATCTTTTTCTTCAATGAATCCTACATACGGGATGGAGAAGAGGTTCAATTTTCTTCAACAAAAGCACCCAATTCCCAATGCAATTTGCTAAATGCAACCTAGTTATCTACACTACCCAACAAAAATAATTAAATTATCTTTCTTTGTTTGATTCTAATACATAAAGACAACAAAAGCAAATCCTTTAACACTCCTTTACTTTCAATCAAAATGGAAGAGTTGAAAACAGATACAAAAGACACGAAGCAAAAAGGATTTCAAACAAAGCATGAACTCACAGAATAACAAGAACTGAATGAAGATAACTCACTCAATCAAGGACTCGATAATCGACAAGCACTCAAGGAAATAAGAAAGTTTAGAGAAGAATCCAAAAAATGATAGGGAGAAAGAGGAATCACTCAAATGTCTTGACAAAACAAGCAACAAGAAAAAGCAATCCAAGCTAGGTTGTGGTAAGCATAAAGTCTCAAATCATTCAAAAAGGAAAGATTTGAAAAGAAACTTAGGACCAACAAACCTTTGCAGACCTTTTCAATCACAACCCTATTGTGCCTTTGTAAAAGTCAGCCCTATTGTGCCTTGACAATTAAATGTAAATTAAGAGGGTAAAGTGATAGGTTAGCCCAGACCTAATTAAGGGAGGCCAGACCACTATTTATAAGGGAGGTCGATGCCTCATTTATACACTCACTTATGAGATATGTAACAAGAAGAAAAGTGTGCAAGTCTTGGAGGAGAAGCTGCTACAACTGGGTGTGATGTCAAGAAGGGTTTTGGTCTATCTCTTGGTATCTCTTGGTTAAGTGGTGCACTACTCTTTCTAGTGAAGGAGTAGAGGAGGATATTCTCCTTTGTTAGTTCTCTCTTGAGAGAGAAGAATTGTTCTTGGTGGGCTAATATATATTGAGGAAGTTTGTTGGGTTTCCTCCCCCTAGAAAGTTTCCCAGGATAATCTTTGTGTCTCTCTTGTTTCTGTGACTGTATCTCTTTCAGTGATCTTATATATGCAACTAACATGCTAATTGATTGTAATAATAAAGAAGAATCGTAATTGTTGGTTGTATAAGTAAAATATCAACATGAATCCCACGGGTGGATGGCAAGGGTCTGCATACCAGATGAGAGAGATCAAACTTTGAAGGCTTATAAGATGACTTGGATGACATAACCTAGCCCCCACATGCCAAACGTTTTTCCTAGGAGAGGCAAAAAATCACCTTTAGAGGCATGACATCACCTAAGGGGGTGAGGGTTTGGTGGTGAGTTGACATTCATTGGTACAAGGACATTTTGAGGGGCTTGAGCCTTGAT
The DNA here is from genome assembly GCA_032191745.1 of Picea mariana. Classification (NCBI taxonomy): domain Eukaryota; kingdom Viridiplantae; phylum Streptophyta; class Pinopsida; order Pinales; family Pinaceae; genus Picea; species Picea mariana. Next base: position 26,785 of record JASDQU010586436.1, on the reverse strand, counting down.
CATGACAGAAGTTGTTGGGATGCTTGACACGTGGATTTGGGAAGCCTTTCTACACTCCTACATCACCAACGACCTTCTCCTAGTGCCAAAACGTCCCCTAAAGGGGTGACGTCCATATAACTTGGGCTTTTTCTTTGTGCAAAAGTGAAATTAAAGTGAATTGTTTAATATTACTTTGTAAAATGGGAAAGTTTAGGGTTGTTGACCCCTAATCTTGTGGTTTACCCTTAATTATGTGGATAAATTATCTTAGTGAAATTTTGTATAAATAAGAGATGATAAGATCTCATTTTATCGTAACTCTCCCTCTTGTGAGAAGTACTTGGTCTAAAATTTTCACTACACTTGGAGTATTTTGCCTTTTTTGCTATGGAATAATGCTTTTATGGTTCTGGTTGATGATGATGATGGTGCACTATCTCTTGGAGGTCAATTTTTTTTATGTCGTGGAGGTTTACTTTGGCATGTTAAGAGATTTTTCTTGAATGATATGGTTTCTTTACCTTGTTATTATCATTTGTAATTCAAGTTGAGGTTGTTTTGGTCAAGAATAGATAGGGAGTATAAGGATATACACCCCTATCCTAGTTTCCACCATTTTATCAATCTTTTTTGCAAGGTTTTTGTTGAGGAAGTAAGAGGATTTACACCCTTCATCTTCAAACCCTATCTAGGTTACTTATCGTGGAAAGTAAGAGAATTTACACCCCCAAGGTTTTAGTAACCCTATCTCTTTCCTTTTGACCCCATTAACCCATAACTTAAGGCACTAGTCTTGCATTGGAGAAACAAAATATTGCATTGGGAAACACAATTTCTTGTCATATTTACTTTTTGTAACTTGGATTGTGTTCCTTGTGTTTTAAGCACTTCACAGCCACAAGGGCATCCCCATCAAATGGATAGTTCTTGCTGTTGTTACAAATTTACATATTCATCCATTAGGGTTGCATAAACCCTAACTCAATTCCTTGAATAACTCTCTGATCAACCATTGGAAATTGCCAAAGTTTGCACACTTGTCTTTCTTGGTCCATCGCACTTTTTGGCAAAGTTTGGAGGAGCTTCAATGGCTGATTTTCTTGTTGTAATACATTGATTTTTATAGCCATAAGGCTGATATAATTTTCTGCAGAAAAGTGTTTACAACAACCTTATCTGTTCATGCCAGTATCTTGGTTTTTCATCTTGAGTTTTGCTAGTCTTTAGCTAGTCTTTCTCTTGTATATTTTACTCGATATCTAACATTTATTTTGCATCTTATGGTGCCATTTTACTGCTGATATACATTGTTACTAACAACTGCTATTAGGGACAACAAGGTCAATTTTCTTTTCCAATTGATCATATTGCAATATATGCTTGTTTTTCTTGTGTCGCAAGCAGGTATTTCACCATTTACAGGTTACTCAACATACTTGGAAACCCTTGGGCCTCCCCAAGACTTCATTCCAAGACCTTCGTACCATTTATATTTGATTTCTGGGGACTTCATCTCCATATTCATCTTTCTCCATCTCATTCCCCCTAGGGTCACCAAGATTCCCCCTTTGAGGTGACTACCTCACCTCTAAAGTGACAGGGACACATGCCTAAGGTGACAATGGGTAGGTGACCTCTTAGTTGCTTCCATTTAATGGTTGGGTCGGGCTTTTCCCAACCTACAACTTGTATGATAACAAAGACCATAAGAAAAATTAACAATTACCTTAGTTGTCTTAAATTATTGTTTCAAATTGGCTAGTCCACTACGTTTAGGATGTACCAGGTCTATTGCTCCCGTGTCTCCTCCTTCAAACAATTGGTACACGTCATCAAGTATCCCATCCTCTTGTGTCTTGATGACCATTCCCTCTCCTATTAGTTGATCAAAATTTTCTTTGGATGTGACCTCCCACTACATTATCTCCAATCTATTGGTCTGAACACATTGGCCCACTATCGTGCTTCCTTGATCAATTCATTTGATTTCTTAGATGCTCCACATCCTTCCATCTCATTTATATACTTATTCAACCATTGACCGAATTTCTCTCAACCATTGACCGAAATTCTCTCCACATTTCCACAACTTATTCAATCAGACTTCTATGCTCCCCTTCTCATCAATATATCTTCTGACCACTTTAACTTCCTAGAAAATCTACCATATCTTGTTCAACCACCAGTTTTTAGTGATTACACCCTGCTTTAAAGCCTACATTGCTCTCTCTTGAGCTTGTACCTCCTCCATGGTACCTTTTTCCTTTAAATTATACTTAATCTTTCCGGTTCCATCCTAGGTCACCCCTAAGTGCAAGTGCTTATGTTGCTATGATTGGTGGGTTATAATGCATGTAGTCATCTTCTGTCAAAAACATCTTCTCCCAAGTTTTGATTTCTATCACCAGAGTCTCCTGCAAGCTCCTTTCTTGATATGTTCTTCTACTTATGAAAAGCATCAGTTGAACTTGACTATGAATTCAACAATATAGACTTATATTGTGCTTTTGACCCAAAAATTGACAACGTGTGACTTAGTGACCAAATCTTTGTAATGTAATCAGGTTTTGAACATTCCACTAGATCTCCCTCCTCCTTTTCTAGGCTAGTCATAGATGCTCCCCTATCTATTTAGCCATTCAAACATTACCACTAGAAATTCTACCTAGAAGACTTTATATGTATCATGGTCATCATGGACCAAAGAGGATCACATGACCCTTAGCATATTGATTCACAAAGAGGTCAACATGTTTAAATAATTCATCCTTCACGTAAATTTGGGTTGGTGTAATAATCATATTATCAAAAAAAAACACACACACACCATGCTAGGGTCTTAGCAATAAAACCATTTGTTGGCTCAATCTAAGACTTAGGTTCTCATCGATGTCCAACAAGAGGTCCATTGTACTCTATGAGTTGGCATTTTCAATCCTCGTAAAGGAAAAGGTCTCACCTAAATCACTTTACCAAGACTTAAAAGGATGTGTGGGGATTCAAAAAATATGACTAATGCAATTAATTTCCACCCCAATAATCATACTTAACAAATAACTGATACTACCGACCTTTGAACATCAAACCACAACTTCCTTCTACCCATGTAGTTATTGAATGTGATTATCCACTTCATCATTTATCAAGCATAATCACACAACACCTAAATAAATATAAGATTATCATGTAACACAATATATAAGGAACTAAAGCATAGAACATCATCACCATATAATATCATGGAAACCAAAAAATGAAGGGGGGCCTCATTCCATTCATTTCTATCACAATCAAATACATCATTACATAACATACCTTCATTCACTAGGGCATAATAGAAGGAAGTATCTAAAACATGACACATCGCTGATATCCTCAACCTAACTCCTATTTATTCAATAACCAACCCCCAAATAGGTTGAAGCCTTTACATTTATATAATCATGGTCGTAGGCAAGAGGATTCATTCAAAGTTCAAAAACCCATTAGCTTACTCACAGTTCTTCCTTTATGAACTAGTTCACATCTTCTCTAAATCTGGCCAAGTGTCTTCAGTCTTCGACCACTTTGCTCTTCAATCACCTAAAGTCACACCTGATATTATGGTTCTAGTGTTCCACAATCTGAGATACCTTTATTGTTGCTAGTGGTCTTCATTCTCGGTGGCACAACTCTGATCTCTCTATTCATTGATTCTATGCAAACATCTCCTCTATCAAAACAAAGGGCCCAATAGAGCTCTGTGGACGTTTACAAATTTATTACACAGTTTAAATCCAAAAAGCTCAAGCAACATTTATGAAATGTTGCATTTATAATTCTAATTGTTACTTATCATAGTTTGTTTAATGTTGCAGAAAACACTGATAATAAAACTTGCAACATTTATAAAAAATATATAACTAAAAAAGGGAGACCATACTTATATATGGATTACTTGTACTTGTGTAGTGAAGAGAAATTTCTAGGGGCCTTAGTCACAATAGATCTAAGCATGTTAGTTGTGGTACAATTTATCCTACATTTTTAGTGGAATTTATAGTGTAATTGAATTCAATACACTACATTTTTCATAGTACTTATCCATTCTATGATGTGCATATCAATGTTAGAGCACAAGGCACATAGATGATGATGACTAGAGATGAAGATCAGTCTCCATAGAAGACATGTGTGATGCAATTCTTCATAATGATATACAAATTACTAATAAAGGAGAGGTTTTGAAATTTGATAGTGGCATAATTTTCTATGATAATTTTTTTGACATTGTCATGAGGGAGTGGCCGAAAGAATACCATAAACATTGGGTTGATACAAATAGTGCCAGTAAGGAAAAAACATTAAACATATACACATAATATTCCCAAATGTACAATTTAGTGAAAAATGGGCCCTTCGTAGATTCTCCAAGCCTAGGAGGAGGAGGAGAAACCATATTGGGTGAAATATGTTTGAATTAGTTCTCTATGTACTCACTCATATTTCTAGTCCTTCACCCTTTATATTTCATCATGTATCTTTCTTGAATTTTGTAGGCGATTTAATTTTTCATGATTTTGAACAAATTCAGTAAGTTTACCACCAACCTACAGAAGGAGGGCAAAGATCTAGGCATAAATCAAAGAAAATCTAATGTGACAAATCTGTATTTAAAAAAATCCTTAAGGATTCAAAGAATCTAAAGGATTGTTGATGACAAGATGGCATGAGGAATGGATCTTTAGACACCACAAAAAAAAAACTACAAAGGTATTAAATAAGATATGATTGTAGTTATTGATTTTGTTATGCTTCCAATGATTTATTTTGATATGGTTTTAACTTGTTCTCTTTTTTTAATGTAACCTTTTAGTACCATTGACTTACTTTTGTGGTGATTTGTTATACACCAATAAACTTAACTAACCTTATCTTATTTATCTTATGTATAGGTACAATTAGGTGCATAGAAATCAACAGTTACACATTCCTTGGGTCAAGTCGTGAGGTATGTGATTAGAGGGTGCTTTGTAAGTTTATCAATATAATCTCATTTATTATGCCAATATACTAGGTTAATATATGCCATTATTAAATATAGTTTTCTCTTATTCTAAAGTCACGAGTCATTGTCAAAGAATTAAAATATGCCTTAAGGAATGGTTAAGAAAGAATGGTGGAATATTTACATCCCATGCCCAAGGTAATTAATTGTTAATTATGTGTTTATTTTTTAACTTATCTATAATTGGAATTATTCATTAATATATTCTTCTAAACTAATGATGATGATAGTAACTAGAAGGGATCATAAAAGTAACAATTGGCGGGTGTTGGTTAGGGTTAGGGTTTATAGGAGGGGTTTGGTTTTCGGGTGCTAGCAGGGGTGCGTGTGGGCTCGGTTTGGGCTAGTGAGGTGATAACCAGCTGCCATGGTTGGGGATGAGGAAGGGGGAGAGCCCATTACCTCAGACAATGATGGTCTCTTTGCGTTTATCTTTGGCGGTTTGGAGAGACGCGACAAATTGGTGACTTGGAAGCCGTCTAGTGGGGAGTGGGGTGAACTTTCGGTCAAGAATCCTAGGATGGATGTCAGCGCTACGAGGCTAAAAATGACAGAGGATTTTGTGGGTTTGGGGTCTTTCCTGTCAGGTGTGACAGGTTCAGGTTTTACCTCCACGGGTGATTTGTCTTTTTCTGGCGGTTTGGGTTTGTTGGTGGGTTGGGATGGAGATCCTTCAAGGAACACCAGTCTGGATGAGGGTCTTGAGTATGGTTTGGATTTTGTTGTGGGGGAGGTAGCTTCGGGGGGCTGTTGTCATGTTCTTGGTAATCTGGTCGAGGGGGGAAATTGGGGGTCTGTTCCAAAAGAATATCTCGGTTTTAGCACACAACGGGTTTTATCGCTGTCCGTTTTACTAGACATCGATAATTCTTTGGGCGATGAGGGGGAGGTTGGGGGTGTATCAACAGGGGTTGCAGAACAAGGTGGGGTGGGTAAGGTGATTGAAAAAAGAGTGGAGAATCCCGCACTAGATCCTCAAAGGTTGGAATGGCATGTAAAGGGCCAGAAGGGCGTTGGGGGTCATTTGTCTACTACTACAAAAGGTATTCGTTGTGCGCGAGACAGGAAGAGCTCTGAGCGTCTGGTTTTTGGGGAAGGCATTGATATGGGCAGGGTGGTCGATTTCTCTAAGTTGGCGGTGGTTGGTCGAGTTAGGGGAAAACAGCTAGGTATGGCTTTTCTGGAGGAGTGGATAAACAAAACCTAGCTCAAACACATTTCAAAGATGCCACTCATTTGTTTATTTTCGCGGGGTTGGTTTGCCTTCTTTTTTTCTTCCAGGGAGGATGTAAAATGGGTTATGTTGAAGGTGTGGAGTATGGTTGAAACACCCATTTTTCTTAAAAGGTGGACTCCTACTTTTGATGCAAAGAAGGAGAGGATAGATGAGGAACCTATTTGGGTCAGGTTGTCGGGTCTTCTAATGCAGTTCTAGAATTCTGATAGGTTTGTTGCGATTGGTAAAATGCTGGGAAGTTATATTGAAGAAGATATGTATTTCGAAGATACAGGTCTTATGTCGGTGGCGTGGATTTTGGTGAGGCTAAATTTGCGCCCAAGTCTTTTTCAGGAGTTAACTATTGAATCGACGGCAAGAACCTTTGTCCAGATTTTGGATTATGAGGGAATCCCCTTCAGATGTCACATGTTCCATGCCTATGGTCATGGGATCGCAAAGTGTCCTCTACCCTTCAAAGGAAAACTTCGATTCACTAAAGGATTTGTCTCACCAAATTCACCCTCAGGGTCGTCTTTGGAGGTGCAGTTGGGTGATGGTGAACAGAAGGTGGAGGCAAGGGACTCTCCTTCGGGAAAGGTTTCTCTAGGTTTTCCTCCAAACACTTCGGCAATCTGCTTGGTTTCTTCTTCGGTGGATGGTCCAAAGCCCCCTTTTCCTACAACGACAACTCTTCATTGAGACCAGGATATCTCGGGTAAGTCTTCTTCGGGTCTCTCTCCATCTGTTCTCTTTTCACTTTCGAATGATGGGATTGTGGCTAGGGTTTTGGGTAATGCTGGCTCCCTTTTTCCTTGAAGTTTGAAGGGCCTTTCAGTTGTGAGTTTGGTTTCTCTTACATGTCCTTTGGCTTCTAGTGGGCTGATTTTTCCCTCTTCATTGGTCACGCCTATTATGAGTCCTTCGGTGGTGGGGGGCTCCTTGCCTTTTATGGACCCGTCTCTACTTTTTTTTATTACATCTGAGGTAGTAGGGGTCTCCGCACCTACTAATCGGAGCTTTTCCTCTTGTCCATCTTCCCCTTCTCTCTCAGCTAAGGTCTCCACTACCTCCCTTCCTTCCCTGTATGTTACCCCTTCAGCCTCTACAAATTTCTCTTCGGACGACAGTAGGGTACATTACCATCTTAGAAATAGGCCATTTGTTAAGGGGGCCCTAAGGGGGATGACGAGTTGGGATTGGGAGGGAAAGGTCTGGGATCTTTCCCTCGAATTTCTCTTTCTGGTAAAGGTAGGGGTCGAAAATCACACCTCTTTTTGGCTCAATATAGGGCCATGATTGATTTGCCATCAGGTCAACAGTCCTCCATCGAATGGGCGCTTAGAGCAAAGAAAACCCTTAGGGAGGTTACCTCATGAAAATATTGTCTTTCAACTGTCGTGGGTTGGCAAACCCATCTAAAAAATCATCTTTGCGGAGGTTAGTGGATTTGAACTCACCATATGTTATTTTGTTACAAGAAACGTTAGGGGTTAGTGAAACAATGGCGAAGGCTCTCGAGTCTTTGTTTCCAGGATGGATGTTTGCAGCGGTGGATGCCAAGGGGCATTCAGGTGGGTTGGCTACTGGGTCGCTCAAAAATACTTGTAACTTTGAAATTTTTTGGGGTTTTGTGTCGAGGATTGGTCTGACTTTTTTCTCCTCTTGGATGGGGCGCAATGTGACTATTATCAATGTTTATGGGCCTTACGAAGATAGACAACGATACTAGAACCCTTTAGCTGGATGCTCCTGGCTTAGTGGGAAGGAGATTATTCTTGGAGGGAATATAAATTTTTCTTTAGGGGCTGCTGAGGTTTGGGGACCACGCATTGTCCCAAATTCTTTAACCAACTATTTTCAAAACATTTTGGACCATCTTGGGTTGATTGATGTCAAGCCCCTAAAATTGAATCCAACTTAGTGTAATACAAGGATTGGTGAGGATAGGGTGGCCAAGCACTTAGACGAGTTCTTATTATCGGAGGATTTAATGGAATCTTTAAAATTGGTCAGACAATGGGTTTCTTGTGGGGGGGAATCTGACCATAATCCAATTATGTTGGAGTTAAGGGGTAGAAGTAGAAGAGCACTGAGCCCTTTTAAATTCTTTGAAGGATGGATTTCATATCCATCTTATCAAGCATTAGTCAGGGGCATGTGGTCTTCAATCTCCATTGTTAATCAGATCCATGCGACTGTACAATTTGTGGGGAATCTTAAAAGATTAAAACAAGCTACTATTTATTGGGCTTGGGAGAAAAAGATCAAGGAGGAACATGAACTTGAGACACATCGACTTATCTGTCTTGGAGATCCAAGAAGATGAAGGGAAGGGGTTCTTAACTCTTGGTGAAAAGGAGAATATGGTTCGTTTGGAGAAAAGACACAAGGTTTTACTGGAGGAAAAAGAATCTTTGTAGAGACTAAAGAGTTGTGTGATTTGGCTCTCTTGTGGTGATGAAAATACCAATTTTTTTCAAGCATATGCCAAAGGCAGGAAATTGGCTAATACTATCTGGGGGCTAAGGAAGAGGGAAGGCGAGGTGGTTACTTATTTTGAAGGCTTGGCCATGCTGGGTATTGAACACTTTAGTGCCTTATTCAAGGCCCATGAGGGGTCATCCATTGTAGAAATTGTACAGGTTGCTCGGTTATTCCCTCGGTTTGTGGAGGAGGAAGACAATGGGATATTAATGGCAGTAGTTTCTGAAAAGGAATTATTGGAACGTGTCCATGCTTTTCAAAAAGGGAAAATCCCAGGTCCTGATGGCTGGCCTATTGAGTTTTATTTAGGTTTTATTTATCTGATTGGTCTTGATGTTCTGAAGGTGGTCGAGGAATCAAGGGTGAATGGTTATATTGATAACCCTTTGAAATCTACGTTTATTGCGCTCATAGAAAAGTAAGACAATCCCTCTTCCTTTGACGACTTTCGACCAATCTTATTATGCAATTGCCTTTATAAGATTATTTCAAGGGTTATCCGTAGAAGGTTAAAGGTTATTCTGTCCAAAAATATCTCCAGTGAACAGTTTGGCTTTTTGGAAGGTAGGAAAATACATGAGGCTATTGGAGTAGCCCAAGAAGGACTACACAACATAAAAACTAAGAAACTCAGTGGATTTGTTGTAAAAATTGATCTATCCAAAGTTTACGGTTGTGTAAATTGGTTGTATTTAAGAATGCTTATGATTCATCATGGTTTTGGGTTGGAGTTTACCAATTGGGTGATGGGGTGTATGTCTTTGGTATCTTTCTTTATTCTCGTCAATGGTTCAACCTCTTCTTTTTTTCAAGCTAAAAGAGGACTGCGACAAGGATGCCCTTTGTCACCCTTACTTTTTCTCTTAGTGGCGAAAGGACTTAGTCGCTTTCTGGAAGTGGAAAAGAACTATGGTAGATTCAAAGGTATCAAAATCTCCCATGGTATGTACATCACTCATTTATTATTTGTTGATGATATCCTAATCTTTTGTGATGGTACAAAGAGAGAAGCTGACATTTTATTTGAGGGGCTCACTTTGTTTAAAAAAGCAACTGGTATGTTGATTAATGCTCATAAATCCGGTATTCTCTTTGCTTCTGTCGAGGAAGAACTCATACAACATTTTTTGTCACAACTCCCTTACCAGGTTCTGGGACTAGACGAAGGTTTGAAATATCTTGGTTTCCACTTAAAACCCAATGATTACTGAAAGACAAAACGGATGTGGCTTATAGAAAAGTTATAAAAAAGACTAAAGGGGTGCAGCTACAAATGTTTGTCAAGGGTTGGGAGATTAGTACTGATCAAGTCGGTACTGGAGGCTATCCTAGTTTATTGGATGTCCTTGTCTTGGATTCCAAAGGGTATTCTGAAAAAAAGCAAGGAAACTTTCTTTCTGTTACTTATGGAGGGGAAATAAGGATAAGCAAGTGGTGCCTTGGGTACGGTGGGAGAAAATTGCGATGCCAAAGGCCCTCGAGGACTGGGGACTTAAAAATATATTTTTGTTCTCCAAAGCACTTGCAGCAAAATGCTCATGGAGATTGGTAAATACCCAAAATCTCTAGACTAAAGTTGTTTATCATAAATATGTGGCCCCTCTTTCAATACTTGAGTGGATTATGAATCCCTTTCTTCAAATGTCTGGAATTTATGTTATTTGGAAAGCAATTTTAAAGGATTTTGAGGTGGTGGGGAATGGTTTAGCTTGGAGAATTGGATCTGGACACTTGGTTAGTCTTGGATTGGACCCGTGGGAAGAATGCAATCGAGAACACTTACTCAGCGCAGACTTATGTTCCCAGTTGGAGCAAGGGGGTTACTTTTATTTAGCTCAAGCTGGGGACCCAACATCTACAAATATCTAGAATCAAGGCTGGAAAAGTGGGAGAATGTTGGGTCTTGATGGGGAAGACCTTTTTCTTTGGGGCAAGTACATCCGGGCACTTCGGAGAGAAAATATTCGTTTGACGGATTGGGAGGATAAACTTCTTTGGGATGTGGACCCGAGTGGGGCTTACACTCGAAAAGAAGATTATGTTTAGCTTAGTGTAGAAATTTTTCAGCGAGAAGCTTCTTGGTGGTGGAAGAAACTTTGGAAGCAACGTTGTCCTGCTAAAGGGAAACTTCTGGTGTGGTCTATCTTGGAGAATAAACTCCCAACATGGGACAATCTTCAAAAGTGACAATTCAATGGTCTCGTTTGGTGTTCGCTCTGTAAAGAATAGGTTGAGACTGTTGACCATATTTTTATGCGTTGTCCCTTCTCTTTATTAGTTTGGGCAGAATCTTACAAACTGCTCAATTCTCTTGGTCGTTGGCAGGGATTTTCCTTTGAAGATGCCTTGAAAGATTGGTTATTGACAAGGGACCATCAGCAAAACAAGGGCTTCCCCTTCATTCTCTCCCAGGGGATTTGGATGGCATAGAACACTTCAATTTGTAGGGATGAGGTCCACTCTCCCTCTCGAGTGGAAATTGCTTGTCTTGGCATTTTTGAACATTTTAAATCCTTGGGAAGGGTGGGAGTTGGAAATCTTTGGGTTATTTAGGAGGAAGTTATAGATAAGGAAAGGCCATGGGGTTTTTTCGATGGGGAGCCTCGGGAGATCAATTACTGTAGGGGGGGGGGGCTGGATGTCTTTACATTACCACCTCAGATTTTTTTCTTCTCAAGTCTAGTTCGGGAGCTGGTTCAAATAACTAATCTGAGATTATGGCATTAAAACTTTTATTATTATTAGAGAGACTATGTGTGCGGTGAGGCTAGGTCACACACCTTGGTGTGCTCACTTCAGAAGCTAGCTCTGTATCCATGGCCACAGGAGGGGACCCAGAGGCCCCTCCCCCCCTTCCCCCTGAGATTACAGCCTTCAAAAAGCTAGTAGCGGCCAACGGAAAACGCCTAGCGACAAGAATACAACAGAAATTTGTCAAAAAACTGGACAACATCCCTCCTTGAGTCGATCTTCCAGCTGAAGAACCTTGTAGATCCGCCTTAAACTTAGCCGATCGAGGAATCATTGGAAATTTCATTGGCCTTTGGCCGTCCCCCAAAACAGTGGAAATGTGGGTTCAAAGGAATTGGCGTCCTCTAGTTACTGAAGGAATCAGAAGTCATATTGTAGGAAGGGGATTCTTTGCATTCATTTTTAACAATGCAGAAGATAGAAATATAATATTTAGGAACATACCATATTTTATGGGTCCCCAGGATCTGTACCTAAACAAATGGGTGCTCGATTTCAACCTGACACAAGATGTGCCTTCGGTAGTACCAGTCTGGGTGCGCCTCCCCCATCTGCCTCTGCACTGCTGGAACCTGAAGTCTCTAGAAGCCATTGGTAATGCCCTCAAGAAATATATTGACAGAGAAGAGAGGAAGGACCGGTACTCCTGTACAAGAATATGCGTCGAGGTAGATCTCGAAGTTGGGCTTCCGTAATCCATTCAATTAAAGGTTGCAGATTGGTCTCATATCCAAGAACTGGACTATGAACAACTCCCCTTTAAATGCAGACAGTGTCATGGATACAAACATTTTGCAAGGCATTGCAAAAAGAATGTTGAGGAAGGAGGGGAGAATCCGACAGGAGATCAATGGACATTGGTGCAGAAGGCAGACCCTCTAAAGCAAAATAGTAGAATCAAAGGGAAAGGGGTGCCATTGGGGAAATATACTCCCAACATAGAAAATCTCCAAGGGGAAGGGAGTAGAACCCCTTCAAAAACAACAGCTTCTAAAAACCCTTTTGAAATTCTCAACTCAGCTACAAAAACTACAGCTCCAACGGTACAGGAAGCAGAGCAGTAGATCTTCCCCCTGGAAAATGAGAAATCCAGAGCAGAGCCATCCCAATATGGTTCTCCATTAGGAACCTCCTCCCCACCCTCTTATGTAGAAATGACAAAAAAGAAACCACCAGAAAACTCTAGATCCTCAGAGGAAGAAACTTTCGAGAGACCCATGAAAAGAGCAGGAAGGAAATCTCATAAGGAAGCCAGAGGAGAAGAAGCAAAGAGGCAAAAAATGCAAGGAAGCCAACCCACTATTGAAATGTCCATTGGGAAAAATAGCAGAACCAGGCCCCCCAAAGGAGGTGTTGGCCCTTGACCAAGTTTTGAGGATCCTTGGTCAGGTTTGACCAATTTTTAGGACTTCGACAGGCTGTCGAAGGCGAAGTGCGAGATGAAGCAGAGATCACGAGATCTTGGCCCATTTTAGGGCCCTTTTTGGGATTCAAGATTATGTAATGGGTATGGGGATGTCGTCCCATGGGTTTACCCATGCATAGGCCTATTTTGTAATGTATAAATAAGTAGCTAGGCGAAGTAAGTTGGGACCTACAAGTTCGATCTGTGTGATTGAAAGTGCTAAGTGCTGAGTAGAGATTTCTTTTTTGCATATTGTATGAGGCTTGCAGAGCTCAGTGCAAGCGAGTGTAAGAGATTGAGAAGAGGCTTAGTGTTGTAACCTAGCCCAGGGAAGGAGGATCTAGCGAGGTGCACAGATCTCCTGTCCTCTGCGGAGTAGGGTTTTTGTGGCTCTGTGCATGTAACCGATTGAAGAAGCTAATAAAGAAGACAAAGAGTTGGTGGACGTAGTCCCAAGGTGGGGGTGAACCACGTACATGCTGTGTTGCTCTACTTTGTGCGATGGATTGATGTGTTTATATGTTATCTTTCTTAGTTCTTTGATATAGATGAATAAGAGATAGATATGTTAATGCTATGTGCTTAATAGTATGGATGAATACTAGATCTGGCCTATGTGGATGTGCTTAGTTCTTGAATATAGTAGATCTGGTTAAATACTGCAATGCTCTATAATTAGGGTTTAACTGCACTGTAAACTAAGACTGGATATTGATGAACTATAACTGCTAAGTGCCATGTAAGGTGTTACAGTCACAGATCTGTGTCCCAGCTAAGGTTGCAGACACTGGAGTCCTGCAACCACCGCTTCCTCTACCTCGGGTGAGACTTCATCTGCTTCACAGGTGTTGCCGAAAGGGCCAGTAGTTAGGGTTTTATTAGTGTGTTGTTGTAGCATTGAACCCTGGGTCTACTCCTGTGCCAACAAATGGTTATGTTGTCAGGACTGAAACTGTGATTGCTGGGAACTAAGGAAAGAGAAGCTTTGTGCAAAGATCTGACCTAAAATTGTGAAAGCTCTGTACGTAGATTTGTCGCTCTAGTGCGCAGTATTCTACTCAATCTACGAAGCTTTGTGCTAAGAAAAGAAGTCTGATCTGAAGAAAAGAGGTAAGATCTGAATGCTTTGTGCTCTGATAGAGGTAAGAATAGTGAAAAGTCTTAGATCGGGAAGCTTTGTGCTCTGCTGAAGATAAGATTACTGGAAATTTTTGTTTCTAAAGTATGGATCTAGGTATGTTTGATAAGATTTATCCTAGCTTGAAAACTTGGGCACTGATAGATGAAAGAAGATTTGATATGAGTAGATCCGATAAGAATAGTGAAAGATATGTTATACTTATGCATAGAGAGAATGTTTGGACTAACAAATGGATGCAGGATCCTAGAAATAATTTTTTGCAGGTTAGCTACTATGATCCTAGTGTGCAGTACAGGAAAGGTTGGGGATCATTTAAAAGAAAATGAGGATTAACCCTTTGTTACAGTCGCAGAAGACCGAGACATCTGGCTAAGGAATGGCCTGGTATAAGATTTAGTTGTCTTTGTTGTAGATCTATGGACCATGAAGTATTGGATTTCCCTAGAATGATTGCTAAAGTTGAAAGAATGAATCTGAACTAAGAAAACCCTAAGGCAGATCTAGAAACTGAGATTATGGCAGAACCCCAGAAAGAATCAGAAAAAGTATTGCTACAGATGAAAGAAATCCTGAATGACCACTGACATATCAACTTATCAGAGATATTCAAAGAAAAAGAGTGCATTGAAGCAATAATAGGAGACTTCGACACTGATTGTGTTCTGGATGAGGAAACACAGGTGAATATCATGGCAGAAAGAACTTGGGAACTTTTAGGAGAGCCTGCTATGATTCCTTCATTGGGAGGAATAGGATTATTCAGAGGAAAATTGATAACCCTATGTGGAAGACTTACCCAAATATCTATGAGTGCTCATGGAACTTCGACAGAGGGAGATTTTGAGGTTGTTAAATTTATTGATAACATCGCTCCATTTACTATGTTACTAGGAAAACCTTGGATCGAGAAGGACCAGACTATAAGGAAAGAAGAATAAGTCTTATAGTAGAAGAAGCAAGAGTTAAAAGATTTCATGACTAGGAGGATCGCACAGTTGATTGAAGAACAAGAGAACAGATCGAAGCTACTTAGGACCGGAGACTTGGATGTCGAAGTTGGAAGGACACACAAGGTACACAAGAGTAGATCATCTACCCCAGCTAAAGAAGAAGTATTACCCGTGCACCCTACGAAAGAATCTCAACAACGCAAAGTTACTATGCCAAAAGAAGACAAGAATCAAAATTGGAAGAGGAATAACGAGATGAAGCTCACCGGAAAGAAGACTCGAAATCTCAACAAGAAGAGAGCAAAGATTGAAAAATTATAGAAGGTTCCAGAGGGAACTTCGCAAAGGGAAAATTTACAAAACAGGAACTTCGTTGGGATATCAGAACAACGTCACGTGGCACTTCGCCATGGTGAAGCAATATAGCCATTGGGAACAGTACAACCATTAGACTGATACCTCGAACGGGTAGAAAGGCATTTATGGTCAGAAAGATAGCCACTAGATCGGTGGGACCGCGTCATAACGGACATAACTGAATTAATGAAGGTCTCTTGTCCATTGGAAAGATTCATTACGTTGATGTCTACTTATTCCGTTGACTGTTGCACCGAGAACACTTTTGCGAATTGTATCAGAGAGAACTCATTGCTACCGCGTTGTGATTAGTAAGATCAACACTAGTTCTATTGTTTTGGCACTCATTCATCCATCCGATCTAAGCGTGTATGTCAGACAAGCTCAACATCACGGAGAAAATCGTCGAAGAAGTTCTCATCGATCTCATGGCCGAGAGAGTAATGTCTGCAAGTATTCAAGCATCCTCAACGAGAGAAGTGCTAGCCTCTACGTCGACTGCTTGCGGATCCGGACCATCCCGAGTCATCATAGAAAAGAGAACCAAACATAGAGATGACCTAGCAAATGCGAAGCTGATCCCGACCATATTGCCTGATTACATCCTGCCTCTAGCCGACGCGGTGCGTCGAGATAGTGTGCCAAGAGATTTTGAGTACACCATGGTTACTGCGTACCTCCCAAAGGGGATACGCACAGTAAGAGCATAGTAGGACAAGATCGCAGCGTTGAAGTTCAGTGACTTCAACCTCGGAGATCGCAAGAACCATAGCATGCTCGCCCCGTACAAATACTTGACTAGGACGAAGGGGAAGAATTCAAAGATAATCCCTCAGTCGTGGACGATGAACCTCGCATAGTCCACCCTGTTGAATGTAATGAAAATCCCACACTTCGAAAGGCAACATGAAGTTAACGCTTGTGTCAAGTTACTCCTTTCATGTTACTATGGTAGCTACTTATGGCTCGACCGTCGTATCACAGTCGATCTGACTATGATCCATAGGATCACAGGATTGAGTATGCAAGGACCTTATCCGCAAGACTTCTATCCATGAAAAGCCATAGATCGTGCACTAGCACAAAATATCAAGGATAGATACGATGATGTTGAGAAGGGCATGCGAGGCTACAAGGTAGCTTCCATCCAAAATGGCGTAGTGTGCCTAGCATGTCAGTTAATTGCAGGAAATCTTGTACAAAAGAATCGACCCATGCAGGTCACAGGCTTCATCGTTGACCTTGCAGGGAAGTGCGTGGAGGGTCTACAGATGAACTGGGTGAAGTACCTAATTAATCAACTTGAACTGGACTGCCGCGAAGCACATGATTAGGTCTATGAATTTTATTTTCGCTGGCTCCTGATCCTCATCGTGTTTGTTGCTTGGGAAATGATGGAAGGTGAGACCTTCCTGGACATCAAGCCATTCGAGCCGCTTGCTGTGAAGTTCACCACACTCTGGTACTCAAGTGATATGATCAAACAGTGGTAGTCCAACGATGTTTTTCACACGTATTACCTCCAGCTGAAGAGAGCCATCGAAGCTTAACCTCGCATGACTTCGAACACCCTACAGAGGTTATGACCCCTGATGAAGTTCCACGCAGAACGACACTTCATCTACATTATAGCACGAGCAGACGAGCATAAAGAGGATATTCAGTCGTACTACAAGCTCACGTAAGAGGACCTTGAGGAGATCACTAAGGATTGGTCGATAGACCTCCTTATTCCCGCAAACCCTGCAGAGATGTCTGACCCTGACAGCCTAGAGACCACGCACAAAGAACATGATACACCTGGACACGGCAGAAGGAAGAAAACCAAAGAGGTCCAAGACTTAAGCAACGCCTCAGGCAAGACTGCTTCAGTATCACCTGACCGAGGGGGTGATGACGAAGTAGAAGAGATAAATGGAAAAGAAGTTGAACAAAAACAAGGCGAAGTAACACCGCCTAGAGATGAGACTGATCCTCTGAAGAAGAGGAAGGTTTATCCCCCGAAACCTTCTTCCTAGAAGAAATCCAGAGCCACTGTGACCAAGATGCAGACCGTACTCACTACCGATGATTTTGACTTCATCATAGCAGCCCTAAACGATGCCTCACAGGAAATCGTGGAGAAACAAGAAGCCAAGTAGGAGGAAATGTACGACAGAATTGAGGTCAAACTCTAAGGGGTACAACAAGCCCTTCAGTCCAGTCGCACAATGTCCACTACGCCCCTGCCATCGGGAGAACCAGAGTTGGGAGATGAGCCAACCCAACTACGCCAACTAGCAGATGCAACCGAAGCTCGCCTTTGTCGAGTACAAAAAGAAGCAAAACAAGCCACCCAGGCCTTGAAGCAAGTGTAAGGAGTACTCATAGAACAACACCGACTTGCAGAGCATGAGAAGGTTACTCTCTAGATGAAGTTTGAAAAAGAGAAAACACAGATACAACAAGAAAAATAATAGTTGCTCGCAGAGCAACTCGAAGTGAAAGAAGTAGTCAATAGAGCACTTCGCTCTGTGACAGGCTTAGAGCCATAGGCAAAAGACTGAGTCACGCATCAAGTAGAACAACTCGTAGAAGCTATCCAACAACTACAACAATGAATAATAGACTTAGAGCTTCGCGCAGTGCCTAACACTCCGCAGGATGTGAGGGATCAAAGAGATGCAACTGCTCGAGGCACAGTTGAGAGAATAAAGGCCCTTACCATGGAATGCAAGCAACTGAGTGATCGTAGTGCTCAGACGTATGAGCGACTCACTGAAAATCCAGAACTGAAGACACTAGAGTCACAGCTCCAAGAGGCGAAGTATCAAGAAGAAATAATACAGGCACAGTTGAAGCCCCTGTTAGCTGTTGAAAGAATGAAGCGATCCCAATAACAACGCAGTGTTGAATAATATGCCACGCCATTCAGAGCAGAGTCATGGAAGTGACTCAGAGGCTCTAACCTATACAAGACGAGGCTTGCCATCTATTCACAGAGATCGAAGTCCAAGGAGAAGAACTGGAGCAAGTCGTCATTGCAACAGAACAATGCCTAGAGGGACCTGTCAACGAAGCTGTTATCCAAGAGTTCGTTGAATAGGAGGTCGTGGCACAACAACAAGTCAAAGCATCTCCAGCCAAGCTCGAGGCTTTTGAGGCAGAATTATCCAGACTAGAGTGACTCGGGACGAGTCACAGGTGAGTATTGGGGGCATGTTGGCCCTTGACCAAGTTTTGAGGATCCTTGGTTAGGTTTGACCTACTGTTGGGACTTTGACAGGCTGTCGAAGGCGGAGCGTAGGACGAAGCAGAGATCGCGGAATCTCGGCCCTTTTAGGGCCCTTTTTTGGATTTGGGATTATGTAATGGGTATGGGGATGTCAGCCCATGGGTTTACCCATGCTTAGGCCTATTTTGTAATGTATAAATAAGTAGCTAGGCGAAGTAAGTTGGGACCTACGAGTTCGAACTGTGTGATCGAAAGTGTTAAGTGTTGAGTAGAGATTGATTTTGTGCATACTGTATGAGGCTTGCAGATCTCAGTGCAAGTGCGTGTAAGAGACTGAGAAGAGTATTAGTGTTGTAACCTAGCCCGGGGAAGGAGGATCTAGCAAGGTGCACATATCTCCTGTCCTCTGCGAAGTAGGGTTTTTGTGGCTCTGTGCATGTAACTGATTGAAGAAGCTAATAAAGAAGACAAAGAGTTGGTGGATGTAGCCCCAGGGTGGGGGTGAACCACGTACATGATGTGTTGCTCTGCTTTGTGCGATGGATTGATGTGTTTATATGTTAGCTTGCTTTGATATAGATGAATGGTAGATAGATATGTTAATGCTATGTGCTTAATAATATGGATGAATACTAGATTTGGCCTATGTGGATGTGCTTAGTGCTTGAATATAGTAGATCTAGTTAAATACTGCAATGCTATGTAATTAGGGTTTAACTGCGCTGTAAACTAAGACTGGATATTGATGAACTATAACTGTTAAGTGCCTTGTAAGGTGTTACAGTCATAGATCTGTGTCCTAGCTAAGGTTGCAGACACTGGAGTCCTGCAACCACCCCTGCCTCTACCTCGAGTGAGACTTCATTTGCTTCGCAGGTGTTGCCAAAAGGGTTGGTAGTTAGGGTTTTGTTGGTGTGTTGTTGTAGCGTTGAACCCTGGGTCTGCCCCTGTGCCAACAGGAGGCCTCATCCACCCCAACTCCAATAAATAACGTGTATAGTCTCTTGGAAATGCAAAGGTTTGGGGAACCCATCGAAAGCCGAAGTAGTCAAAGACCTCCTAAAAAATGAATCTCTCGAAATCCTCATGCTCTAAGAGACAAAAATTGAAGGGGAAACCCTCTTAGAAATCAACAAACTGAAAATGGAAGAAAAATGCAGGGAAAGCCATGAGCGCAAGGGGCTCTTCAGGCGATCTCGCAATTCTGTGGTCTAAAGACAAGTTCCATCTTGAAAGCTCCTTCAAGACCCAACATTGGATCTTCACCAAACTCCAACACTACTCAAGTAAGATCACCTTCTCTCTCTTCAATATTTATGTTCCAGTCCTTTATGCTGAAAAGAAAGAATGCTGGAAAACTCTATTAGTATTTTTAGAAAACCAGCTCCATTCGAACATCATTTTAGCTGGAGACCTCAACTTAGTCTTTGAACCAAAAGAAAAGAGAGAGGGCAACAATGGTAGGGACCAAATGCTACCTTTTGTTGAGGAACTAGCTCAACAGTGGGATCTTCTGGGCTTCAAGCCCATGAAAGGTCTCTATACTTGGACAAATAACAGAGTTGGAACATGCCACATCTTAACTCGTTTGGATCAGTTTCTAGTTCAGAGCTCACTCCTGCTGGAAAAGAGGATAATCTCATCCAAAATCCTCCCTAAATTGACATCTGATCACAAGCCCATTCTCCTCCAACTGGAAGAGGAATAAAACCTGGGTCCAATACCTTTCCGATATAGCCCACTCTGGACAGAAAAGGAAGGCTTCTTGGAAATTGTTAACTTGGCTTGGTCCACTCCAGTAACATGGTCTCCCAGCTATGTGTGGGAACATAAAATAAAGGCAACAAAGCACGCCTTAAAAGAATGAATTAAAAAGCCAAATAACACCCCCTCAAGCCACATAAGAGAGACTGTTCAACAGTTAATAGACCTGCAAATGGAAATGGAGAACAAGGATATTACCAACCAATATTTAGAAAAGGAACAAGCTGCCCAATTCAATTCCTTTCGCGCCTTCCGTCAAGAAGAAGAGTATTGGAGGCTTAAATCTCGTAGCTTGTGGCTAAGAGCTAGAGATCGTAATACCACTTTCTTCCACTGGCAATATAGAGCCCGAATCTCTAGAAATCATATTTCAAAAATTGCCTCTGCAGATGGGTCGATTTGCAAAGGTTCAGCTGAGCTTAAAGAGGCAACAGAAATTCATTTTTCATAATCTTTATAAAGAAGATGAACCTGATTGTGAGGAGGCCACCACAGATTTTCTCTCTCACATTCCCCCCTGGTGAGCAAGGAAGACAACACAGCCCTCATGAAGCCTTTTATTGAGGAAGAAATCTGCAATGTTTTTTGGTCTATGGAGCCTGACAAAGCCCCAGGGCCAGATGGCTTTTCAATCAATTTCTATAGAAACTGTTGGGAAATAATCAAGATTGATTTGCTAAGAATGATAAAAGCATTCCAACAAAAAGACAAAGTTGGAGGCAACGTTAACTCCACATTTCTAGCCTTAATCCCCAAAGAAGCGAATCCAGGCTCCTTCGACAGATTCAAGCCTATCTCACTGTGCAACACTTCTTACAAAATCCTCTCAAAGCTAATGGAAAACAAGATTAAGCCTCTGCTAGGGAAGCTCATCTCCCCCGCTCAAAGTGGTTTTGTTAAAGGGAGACACATTCTGGACAATGTAATACAGGTGCAACAAGCAATGCATTCTAGCCATCAACGAAAGGAGAAAGGGATGCTCATAAAACTCGATATGGAAAACACTTTCGATCGGGTAAAACTCTTATTCCTTTACAAATTCCTTCTTTCCTTTGGTTTCAATTCATAATTTTTTAATTTAATCAAAGCTTGCACAAAGAAGCCTTGGATAGCCCTGCTAGTAAATGGCAGGCCAACTAACTTTCTACAAGCCTTGAGGGGTCTAAGGCAAGGTTTCCCTCTCCCCCCCTTCTTGTACATCTTAATGACAGATTCACTAAGCAGAAAGTTAACTGTTGAAAAGCAAGTTGAGACTGTCTCAGGCATTAGGCCGATGAAAGGCTTAGAACCAATCAATCAGGCCTTATTTGCAGATGACTCCCTTTTGTTGGGTGGAGCCTCCATAAGGATAGCTCATACCTTCAGTAATATCCTTCAAAGTTTTTGCAGAATCTCTGAAGCGCTCATCAACAAAAAGAAAAGTGCAGTGTATGGGTGGAATGTCGACCAACAAACCATTCATCTAATTGCCCACTTCCTAGGTTTTTCGGGCTATGCCTCATGGGAAAAAATAAAATACCTCAGACTCCCCTTAACTCTGGGATCCAATAAATCATCGTTGTGGACATAAATAATAAGCAAAATCAAGTCCAAAATAATAGCTTGGGGAGGACAGTGGCTCACAACAGTAGGAAAACTTACTCTTATAAAATCGGTACTCTCTTCCTTGTCGGTCTACCAGGCATCCTTCCTTTTGGCTCCAAAGGCGATCCTAGCACAGGTTTCAAACCTGATCCGAGACTTTCTGTGGCGAGGATGAAAGAGCAATCAAAAGAAATTTCATCTTGTTAACTGGGAAACTGTCCAACACCCAATCAATGAAGGAGGCTTACAAATAAGAGATCCTAGTCATGCCAACATAGCTTTAGGTGACAAAATTATCTGGAAACTCTTCTCAAATTCCAGACACCCAATAAGCCAAATTTTAAGGAGAAAATACCTCCAAGTGAAATCGATGAGGAACTTACAGGTAGAAAACACCACCAAAGGAACGTTGATATGGAATCTCTGTTGCCTGGGGCTAGACTTCTTCCAAAACTACTTGTATCGAATTCCTGGAAATGAAAAAAAAAGGTGATATGGAGAGACAACACCATGGGCCATCCCCCTCTCAAAAGTTCTGAAGAAATTAAAGAAATCCGTGAGTGGCTTACTCAGCGTGATTTCATCAAGCTGGCAGACATTTCCTCTTGGGACACCGCAGGTAATTGGTGGTCCTCGGTATTCCCTAAAATCTCAGCGCATCTACAAAACCAAAAGACTATGCTCGTAAACTCGTTAACCGATTTGGCTCCTGTCCACCTGCTCGCGCCAGACAAATGGGGATGGAGAAAGAAAGAGAGATACACTGTAGCTCGAGGTTACAACTCTCTCCAATCTCTCCAAGTGACGACAAAATCAACACCCCTCTAGAAACAGGTATGGGACCTGACTGGTCTTCCAAAAGTAAACTTCTTTTTTTGGATTCTAATGCACAAGAAAGCGCTGACAGGAGAAAATCTGATAAAAAGAGGTATCACTAGACCTCACAGATTCCCCCTGTGTTGTAGCGCTATTGAAACTATAGACCATCTATTTGTGGACTGTCCATTTTCCCAAGAAGCTTGGAAGATTACCCTCAGCGGTCTTAATGTCATAGCTCCATCGCATATTACAATCACATCCTTTTCTCCTCTTGGAAGGTGAGATATCCCATACAAAGCAAATCAAAACGACAAAGAATCTGGCATGCCATACCCAAATATTTATGCTGGAAAATTTGGCTGGCTAGAAACGATCAGATATTCAACAACGTTCTGCATTCTCCTTTGATGGTGGCCATTAAAGCTAAAGCACTCCTCCTAGAAACAATGAATTATCACCCTCTCAAGGACGAAAGCTCTCTCCTTCCCGAAGAAAAGAATTGGTCAGGAGATTTTACAACCCAAGACAAGAAAAAGATCATTGCTTGCCCTCTAAGCACCCCAGGTTGGCGTTTAAGAGAAACAAAAGCAGTATTTCAAGATTGGTGGAGGAAGCAAGGTAAAGCAACGATATTTTTCGATGGCGCCTCCAAAGGAAACCTAGGGAAAGCAGGAGCATGTGGAGTGATTTACTCCTCCGATGGACAAAGAAAAGATAGCTTTAGCTGGGTTTTAGGTCGGAAAACAAATAATCAGGTTGAAATCCTTGGGTTGTTAAAAGCCTACCAGATAGCGCAGGAAAATGGAATTAAAGAAATTCAAGTTTTTGGGGATTCAGAAATTTTGATAAAAACAATAAACTCGGAAGACCACTTCAACAACCCAGTGCTCAACAAGACTCTACAAAGACTGAGGTATGTGCTGCAAGATTTCTCCAACTCCCACTTCTATCACATTCCGCGAGGATTGAATATGGAAGCAGATGAAAAGACAAACATGGGTTGTCTCTTGTCTCAAGGAACATTCAACAAAAATGAGGAAGCACCTACACGGATTTCTATCCCATAACTTTGGGAACACCTCAATTCTTGGCATTGAAAGAAAGAGATATGTCGTATCTCAGAAAAGCAGACTGCTGACTCATTGTAATGATGGTTGTTTAGGCCTTGGCCCAACCGATATCTAATCAATAAAAATTATAACTGTTTTAGTTACTTTTTTTTTTTTATTTGCTATGGAAAACAGGTGCAAAACTTTACAGGTTTTCGAGGATTCCTTACTAATCATCAACTGGGTGAACATAGTACAAAGATGTCACATTTCCTGTCTTGTGCCAATATTTGAGAAATTTATGAGGATTATTACTGCTTTTGACTCTATATCTTTCTCTCATATATACAGGGAACAAAACCAGTTGGATGATAGGCTTTCCAAAGAAGCCTCACAGCTAGACTATGGTCGGTGGCATATTGAAGAACAATCAACAGAGGGAAGCTTTGACTACTATCATAAGCCATTCCATGATGGACATTTTTAACAGATAATCTGGTTATCAACATTTTTTTTTTCCTCGGAAAAATGTGTCGTTCTATTCATCCATAGAGAACCAAATTACATTTTGTAGGTGCTGATAGCACATGCCCAATACTTGGGTAAACAGAGAGAAGTGTTAGAAGCCAGAAATGGCCCAAAGTAAAATCCACAGAGGATGTACCAAAATAAAGAGCTGGGAATAAACCCAAATGTAGGCAGATAGATGCCAAGAGGCCTCAAGAAAATACAGCCTAAAAAATGATAGGAAACGTAGAATGAAGAGAACTTGGATGGACCAGGCTAGAGAATCAAATAAACCCTATCAAGAACATGATCCAAAAGGACCACAAGAGAGACTGCAACCACAGTGAAGGAGAACCAGAACCCGCACACCCAAAACGGACCTCAAAGCACTGACCCTACCAGTCAAAATCAACACTTCACACCCGTGAGTTGGACCTCAAAAGCTCTGAAGTAGATCCTACCAGAATGAAGCAAAAATACCCAAGCAACCACTTCACAACACAGATCAGAAGAGGGTGCAGGGGATCCTAGACACCATGACACTGAGAAGGCCCTGACTTTGCATCAAGCCTTGAACAAAGCAGCAAGGATGGCATGGTGAGGGCCGAACCCTTAGAAAACTTCAAGAAAACGTCTCCGCGCAAATTAGACGCTGAAGAGAAAGAGGATCATAAACCCTCGCAGATGACAGAAGAGGCGCCAAGAAGATCTGAGGAGAAAGTCCGAGAATAAAGGAGAACCCGATCTAAAGAGTACCAGCTCCATGCCCGAAGAAAACCGCCACGAAAAAATCAGCAGGAGAAACCATCTGTGCTACATCACATTCGATCCAGATCCGCACCCAGATCTGGCCTCTACAGACCAAGCTAGAAGGGCACGGTCGAGGCAGAGAGCAGATCAACAGAGCTAGGTGGCTCCAGGTCTGAACCTATGGAAGACATAGAATCTGGCCGCCAACATTAGAGGCAGCGCCACAGGAAGCCCAAAAGGATACAGATCCCCTCAGACAATAAGAAGCCGAGCACAGAAAGAAATGAACAACCCCTCAAACGTTGGTGCGAGCAACAAACCCTCCATTGCAAACGAACCATGGCCAGATGCTCCAATTGAATCGAGGCAGACACGACCGGGGTGGTCTAAGAACGATCCTCACAACAAAGAAGAGGAGGGTGCCGACAAAAGGGAGGAAAGAACATGGGGAGAGAAGGGCCTGGGACTGAGAAAACCCTAGTCGTAGACCCCATACCTATCAAAGGCAAGCTATCTGGTTATCATCATTACTTTAACTTGTGTGTTTTTTATTACATCTTTAAATGTTAACAAATTTTTATTGAACTTATGTTCATTTATGATGTTTTTACAAAGTGACAACTAGGAAGGTTAAAAAATAAAAAGAGAAGTGACAATAGTTCAATCAACTTCCATGTCAAATTCATTTCATTCCTTATATGTGTACATGTTTTTTATGCAATGTTGTATATAAATACATGTTTTTTTATGCAATGTTGTATAGAAAGCTTGGGGAAAACCCTCAAGTACTTCCCATAATTTTGAGGATGGTACCTAGGGTAAACCCTAGAGTAACAATATACTCATTATGAGCTCAACATATCACTTGCAGGAATTGAACCCGTGTGGGGAGGATAACAATCATTCCTCCCAACCACTGGAACTAAACCCAATTTTTTTTTTTCACGAGAAAAAATTACTCTTTATATTCCAAAAGGATATAAAATTTTACATGTCGACTTCTCTTATAGCAGCATAAATGCTACAGAGCGGTGATAGCAATAAATCAACTCCCAATCTATATCCACACTGAGGCCTCACAAACAAGGCAAAATACCACAAGACTGCATATCTGCTACAATGGAATATCAGTCAACAAAACAATGAAATACCAGTCAACAAAACTGCCAGGAATGAATGATCCAGTCATAGATTGATCTTGTAGATAGGGCCTTCATTACCGTCCTCCCAATAGGAAAATCTAAGTTGATTCATAGGGAGGTGCAAAGCTTGTTTCGAGAGGAGGTCTGCCTCAGAGTTTTCCTCTCGGTAGATATGCTGAAAGGTGAGTTTGCTGAAAAGTGAGATAGCTTTCCTGGTTCTATCTTTCCAACAAAGAAGGGCTGCCACATGGAAATCTGACAAGTCATTCAGCCAATCGATTATAAGCTTGGAGTCACCCAGAAGGAGTAAGGTGTCGGAATGTCGACTGGCCAGGTGGAGCGAAGCCCAAGCAGCTATGAGTTCCGCCTTTGTGTTGGATCCATGGCCTCCATGCAACGTCCAGCGAATAATGGTGTGAGTGCTTAGTGCTATAATACCCCCTGATCCACACAAAGTACCTCCTTGCTGAGAGGCCCCATCAAACCAGGCTACCACCCTATCAACTGGAATTTGAAAAGGAGATCTATCCGGAGGCTTTGGTTTTTTAGGGATGCGATGAGTTGCGGCCTCTGCCAGAATGAGAGAAGTGATGAAGTGGAAGGATGGCTTCTTGTCATTG
>JASDQU010586435.1:37204-47343 GCA_032191745.1 Picea mariana | reverse complement strand
CATAACATTTGGCTCCAAAGGGGATGGCATTCTCCCTGTGAGCTGCTAAGAACAAGTAGTTCGAATTCCTTAGCTTTGGGCTATGGAGTCTCCTATTAAAAAAAAAAAAAACATAAAATGGGAATGATATTTACAATGGTGGGACACCGACTGTGGATTTAAACAAAAAAAAAATTCAGGAAGTTCTCATTTACAGGGCCACCAAAAACTGTCACCCTCCAAATTCTACAACTTGTAAGTATTATTTGAAAGTGTCTCACAAATTTTGAAGGGTCCAATCCAAAGGGCTTCAAATTTACCATGCCTTCCATTGTCCTGTCTGGGTGCATCCCATTTGAGTACTAGATCCCCCAGCTGGAAATCATCATTACTATTTTTCCTATCAAAGGCATGCTTGATTTTCTGCTGGCGGTCATGCGCTCTGTCCATTACCTGCTCTCTAGTCTGTTGGACTTCTACCAGCTGATGAATTCTTCTGATCATATTGCCAGGTTCTCCATGGAAGTCTTGGAATAATTTTTCCACAGGAAGGGAAATATGAGAAGAAAAAACTACTTCAGTCCCATATACAAGTTGGAAAGGATAGATGCCCATGGACCTCTTTGTTGTCATTCTATCATCCCATAGAGAAAATTTGAGCTTTGAATCCCATGCTTTCTTGTTTTCCTCTAGCAGTCTTTTGATGATATTTACCAAGCTTTTGTTAGAGGACTCTCTTAACCCATTGCCTTGGGGATAGTAGGGGGTAGAGTGAATCAATGCAATATTGAACTGCTCACAAAACTTGATCAATGGTTCAGCCTTGAAGGATGCATCATTATCAGTGACGATTATGTTAGGAAAACCAAACCTTGCCATAATATCTTCAAGAAAACCAATGACCACCTTGTGAGAGGCACTCCTTGTGGGGATAGCTTCTATACATTTGGTGAAATAATCTATTGCAGTTAATATCCACTTGTGCTAACCACTTGAAGGAGGGTGAATCTCCCTAATAAATTCCAAGCTCCACTGCTGAAAAGGTTCTGAAGTTTCTACATGCTTCAATGGAAGAGACTTTAGCTGTTTCTTTCTAGAGAATTTATGGCATTTGATGGAAGCCCTAATCATTGCATAGACATCAGTGAATAGAGTAGGCTAGTACTACCTGACCCTGTGATTTTTATAGGCTGTGGTTCTCTAGAAATGATGTCCCCCACAAAGGCTGTCATGAAAGAAGAATATAATATTTTGGGCCTCTCGTGGGTCTAAACATCTAAGAAGAACACCAAGAGGGTCTTTCCAATATAAGACATGGTCAATAAGGCAATATCTAATTGCTTTGAGCTTTAACTATCTTCCCTTTCTTTTTCCCATACCATCAGGGAGATTTAACTCTTACATGAAATATATAATGTCTTTCTACCAAGCGCATTCTGCCAACGAAGGGTTGTCCTCAAAAATTTTACCAGACAACTCAGCTTGTTGATTTTCTGAGAAAGTCTTGATGAAGTTAACCCCCAAAGATTTACAATTAGATTCATCCAATTGCTTGGCTAAACCTTGGCATTTAAATAGTTTGGTTTCTTTTATTTCCAGATCAAATTCAAGGATTTTGCCAATCCACTTGCTCCTTCTCCCATCTATGTCAAGCTGAATGAGAATGTCTTTCACAGAAGATGAAGGAACGTATGCAATGATCTTCGAATGTAAAACATAGACTCTGAAAGATTTAAGATCTTTCACCAAGGCATAGGACTGCTTCTCCATTATGTCATATTTGACCTCTACGTCTCTTAGTGCTCTGCTGAAAAAAGAAATAGGCTGCTACTGCCCTGCATCATTCTTTTGTAATAAAACAACGGCCACTGTATCCAATGAAGCAAATGAAAAAATCAGAAAATCCTTGGAATAATCAGGACTGATTAGCACAGGTGCTTCAGTCAGTGCCTTATTTATTTGGTTGAAGTATTCTCTATACTCAAAAGTTGATTTTACTTCGTTACCTTTCCTGAGCATGGTTTTGATATGCTTCACCATTTCTGCAAAATTTGAAACAAACCTTCTTAGAAAATTGATTTTTCCTAGAAAGGAATGAACTTCTTTCTTGGATTTTGGAAGTGATAAGGATTGAATATATTCTACCTTTCTTGAGTCAATCCTGACCCCCTCATCTAATACAATGTCTCCCAACAATTTTCCTTCCTGCATGGAAAATAAATACTTCTTGGGATTTAGGGAGAGAGCAAACCTTCTAAATTTCGAAAGACCTTTCTTAGATGTTGACAATGTTCTTTATCAAATTTGGAGAAGACTGTTATATCATCTAGATAGATGACCACAAATTTGTCTCTTTCTCTAATGAAGGCGATGTCCATGGCTCATTGGAAGGTTGCTCCTATGTTCATCAATCCAAAGGGCATTTTGGCATACATGAATGTGCCCCAAGGAGTGGTGAAGGTTGTCTTTTCTCTGTCTTTAGGCAGGATAGAGATCTGATTGTAGCCATAAAATCCATCAATCATGGAGATTCTGGATGCTCCTGTCACCCTTTGCAGTATGTGTTCCATCTTTGGAAAAGGGTAATTGTCCTTCTTAGAGGTTTTGTTTAGATTCCTGAAATCAACACAGAGTCTGATTTCTCCGCTCTTTTTTCTTAATGGAACCAATTTGGCCACCCATTTAGAATATCTCAAAGGGACAATGATTTGGGCATCCAACAACTTCTTACCTCTTTCTCCATAATAGGTAGCAACATATGATTTATCTGTCTTAATTTTTGCTTGAATGGTTTGGCCTCCTCCTTCAGTGGGATCTTATGCTCAATGACACTCGTGTAGTATGTTATGAGGTCTTCATAGGTCCAGGCAAACACATCAACAAACTCTCTTAACATCTCAGCATAATCGGTCCTTTGTTTCTTTGACAGGCTGCTTGACATCTTGACAAATTTGTGATCTTTCTTTTTACCAATGTTGCATTCAGCTACATCGACATCATTAGCCCATCCTTTAACTTTAACTACCACATCATTTTTGTCAACTAGTCTTTCCAACGGAACTAGTCCCTTCAGAATGTGATTGCTTGGCAACTGAACAATATGGTGATTAGCGATTTTGTTCAGGAAAACATTAGCATGAGGATTAATTTCAAAATTCTGATCTTGATCAATATGTAGTGCATAAAACTCATAAAGAGTCTCAAGGAATCTTTTGATCTCAATATCATCCTCAAATACTTTCCAATGCTTGACATTATCAGGTATAGAGGGTCTGTAATTTACTTCTACATCATACCTGAGCTTTGTTGGTAAAGGGAATCTGAAATTGCTTGTTGAAACAGCCAGAGAATCAGCCATGATGTTTTCTTCTCTTGGAATAAATGAAATGTTGAAAGCTAGGAAAAACTTGTCAACAAAGTCACACACTTAATTTCTATAACTTCTTAGCCTAGGGTGCTTATCTTGGTAGATATTAATGACTTGATGGAAAATTAGCTCATCATCCCCAAATATTGATATCTCTTCAACTCCCATGTCCTTTGCAACCCTTAAACCCAAAACAAGAGCTTCATATTCTGCCAGATTATTGGTAGTTTCAAATTCTAAGTTGTAGGACAGAGATATAATTTCCTGGACAGGTGAAACAAGGAATACTCCAGCACCAACACCTTCTATAGAAGAGGCTCCGTCGAAGAAAATATTCCAAACAGAGGTAATCGGAGGAGAAACTTCACATAGAGTAAGGAATTTCTTTCTGATTTCAAGAGGGGGTTCAAGAGCGTCGGTCAGTTTCATCAAAATAGCTCCCAAATCTATTTCAAGAGCAAAAATAGGATGGTTTGTTGGGTTTTCTTCGTCATTAATAATGTATGCCAATTGAGCTTCCCTGTAAAGTCTCCTTTGTTAACCCTCAAACACAGGAATGATGGTGTATGAAAGGTCCATCTACAAGGTCCCCCGCAGTCTCTTTATCCAAGATATAGATAGGAGCATTCTCAACTTAGGCAGAACGTTAGCCACTACGATATCCATGACTATGCTCTTCATTGATAGTTGGAACAGGGACACAACTAGGTATTTAATAGCCCTGAGGCACTTCACCTTCCTGGAATCAAACGAATACAGGTCGTGGTAGGTTATTTTGACTCCCAACCCAATTTCTTCCATGACAATCTTAGTCATAAGATTATGGGAAGCTCCTGAATCCATTAAGAAGTTATGCAACACCTTATCATGGATGTTCAATTAAGTGTAGAAGGGAGGGGAGGAACCACCTCTATATTCTACCAAAGGTCCTAATATGATAGCTGGCTTTTCATCTTGCAAATTGACTGAATCTGTGGGATGAGATGTAGGTTCAAACTGCAATAGTTTAGAGAGGCTCCTTTTGAAATCTTTATGCTTGACCAGATCTGAAAGGGGTATAGGGATTCTATGTTTTTGGATTTGATGATAAAAATTGAAAAAGGGAGGCCTTTAGAATCTCCTTCACTTATGGAACAAGAAATTTAATTATTAGAGAGGGTGCTTGTTCCTTCTTACCTTTGTTGTTGTCTGCTATATCTTTAGCAGGCTTCTCTTCTTTGGTAGGCTAGTCAGGAACATCGGGCTTTCCTTCTTTCTTCTTGGACCTCAAATTATATCTGTTTGGGTTGTTGCTAGCCTTGTCTCCCTTACTCAACTCATTAATCTCATTGTCCATGAGAGATTCCTCATATTCATATTGAGTCAAATGAGGAAAGCAAGAGGTGTCTCCAAAACAGTGGATTTCAGGATCAAATTCCTCATCCTCACCTTCAACATCCATAACAAGATTATTCTAGAGAGGGGTCTAGATGTTCTGATCATTTCTATCTCTATTCCTCTACTCTCTTGGAAGAATTTGAGGAGCATTGTTAGGTCTCCTAAAGTTACCTCTATTATCAACATTTTGTGAATTTCTATAGTTCTGTCTTCCTTCAAGCTTCAACTTCTCCATCTCAGTAGACATATATTTTACTAATTTAGTAAGTTCATCAACTTGAGGATGGAAAGTAGAGGAACCGGAGGTTAAGGGTTTAGAACTTCCTTTTCTTCTATCTTTGTTGGCCTTGATCCTAAGTTTATCAACTGAAAATATATTACACTCTACTTCAAGGGCTACATGTTTCGTATGAGACAATGAAGTAGCTCTTATTTCTCTTAGCAGGAGACAAATGTCAAGATCAAAAGAGATAGCATAAGTAATCTTTGCAGAGGTTGTTGTAGGATTGACTTCAGTGGGAATTTTATTATACATTTTATTAAACCTCTTGGAGAAATCAGACAAAGATTCCCCTTCCTCTTTCTTTAGAACCCCAAACTCTATAATATAGTACAGGAGATCCCTTTTGTCTCCCGAATCCTCTAAGAAGACTTCATTTAGGGCTTCAATCCCACCAATAGATCCAGGGGGAAAGGCCCTGAACCACTTCCTAGATTCACCATCAAGGCTATGAACAAAGATCCTCATCTATACATCTTCATTCTCTATGGAATGATTATCTGTGAAACTATAAAAGGCTTCAAGATGTGATTATGAAATTATGTCTCCCTCACCCGTGAACTTAGGTAACTGCTTAGGGTAGCCATCCCCTAGGAGGGCATTCTGAGGTTGAGGAAAAACAAGAGGGGCGTACCTAGAAGCTATTATAGCTTCCATTTTGGTTCTTGGGGGGGGTTATCCTTCCATTGGATTGTGAATAGGAGGAGAAGAAAGTGGAGATGGCGTTTGGATATGTGAGACTAGAAATGTACTTCTGGGGAAAAAGGTAGTAGAGCTGGTAGGAAAAGAGGCTTCTGCTACATCAACTCTGATAGGGGAAGAGATAGTAAAACTTGGAGTGGGAAAATATCCTAAGGTCTTGGGTCTGAGCCAGGGAAAAACTTTAGGGGATACGGGAGTGTCAAAAATTTCTCCTTCCAAACCAAGGCCAAGGGAGGAGAAAAAAACAAGAAAACTCCCAGAACTCAAGGCTCTAGAAACTCCAAATGAAGATAAAATAGGAGTATGAGAAGCATCTAATGGAGTTTTAGAAGGAGGATGATGGAAATTACCAGAATCACCTGGTTTGACAACCAAAGTTCCTTCTTGAGGGGTCTCTCCTTTTCTAATAATTTTATCTGGGTTAGCTTCAGGCATGGCTAGAGGAAGCTATGGGTGATACCTTGTGTGTTTACCTTTCGGAGCTAGCTGAAACAGTGGAGTCGAATCGGTGGATTCGCCAGATAGTGGAGTTGCCAAGTGAAATTCACAATATTCAATGGTACTGAGTTCTAATGCACCTTCAGAATCAATAAGCTTTGTTGTTCTATCCCAAGGAAAATCTTCAATTCATCCTCGACAATAGCGCCAAAAATGTTAGAACTAGAAGTCACCTCTAGATTGCGTCAAAGGTAATCCCAGTACCCATCATAGTTTATGTCACATGTTGGTATTTTTGAAGAGCTCAAATGGGTGTAGACTCAGGATGATATCGTTTTAACTCAGAAAATTGGACTAGCATGCATAAGCAATTGAGGTCTAGAATCAAATTTAGTCAGTAAGTTGGAGTAAGGGTTAGTAGGGGGAATAACTGGTGAGGAAATGTAGAGGTCTACTATGGATATCAGGTCTTCTAGTAGCCTAAGGAGGAAAATATTCAAATACAAGACCTCTTGAACCCAAAACTTTAGGAAAATGAAAACGTCATAACAATATTCAAGTCAAACATGCATTACAATACAGTCACAACAACTCAACATGATCACCCATGCCCGAGTCTTCAATATCAAAAGAAAAACTGATGGATCAAAAAATCTAACTGTCATTAAACAAGAAGCCTCAAATGGAAACACATAACTAGAGAACTAGAGGCTTCATTAAAAATTTACAATACAGGAGCTTAGCTCAACCATAGACCATAACAAAATATCAAAACTGAGTTTTTATACTTGAAACATTTGCCACCACGAGGAGTGTGACCTGGACACTAAAATCAAAGCTTTGTGTCTTCATCTAATTCTATCATTCTATGCATGTATTCTTCTGTCAGACGCGAGCTTAGATCAATATGGGATTTGTAGGAAAATTTGCTGACAGGGGGACTTTATGCTGACAGTCTACCTCCACGGTGTGTTCTTCCATGATTTCAATTTATGTGGTGAAACGAGGTTTCAACCACCTTCCCCACTTCCATTAACTACTTTAATCAGGATTGAGACAAAGTCTGACATCCATGAATGTTCCGAGCGATCCTCACGATTTCTCCCAATCTATCCCGGCACCTTGAAACCACACATATCCTTTCCTGAGACCATCGCAGGCGCTTTTGGCCTTTGGCTCAACCCCTTCCATCGTTCCATGCGACCTCGAGCCACGACCTGGGGCTTCCTTGTGAAATTTTGTGATTTCTCATTTTGGGAGTTTTCACTCCATTCAATCTGAAAAATACCAATGCTCGATCTTGCGAAATGGCCTATCCAGATCGATGATCAAACTAGCTTTGAATTTCATAGCCAGGATCGGCTCCTCAAACAAATTTCATAACCCACCACTTAATAGGCACTTACTTTTCTTTATGGTCCTACTTTCCATATGACCCTGAGTTGTGATTGTGGACCTAATTCCCAGGCACTTCGTGATTTCACGTTTCGTGAGTTCACACAGTGTTCCATGAAGGAATCTCTACGTCGAAAAATCACGATTTCTTAGATTGGGTGACACGCATCCATTTGCATCAGATGACCCAGATGGATATTGACATTTTAGGACCTCAGGCCATCAGGATTTCAAGACTCGGGCTATCGGTACCTTTCTCACTTTAGTTTTCCCCAACTAACTTCCTCCGCATTTGGATCTGGTGCCACATGTCCTGTTGGATTAGACGACTCTTGCTGATTTTGGATCTCTCACAAATACTTCAACATTGTTTATAACTCTCGAATCACATGATTATTATTTTTCATTAATCTCTGAACTTTGAATTTCCCCTCCAAACCAAACTAGCTCGCTCGCTTGATTCGGGCCCATAACATAGCATTTTAAGTGTTGTGCTTGTGCTTATGGCTACAGCCTCTATAAATGAATACTTGGATGACTAACTGAGGGATCAAGAAGGCAAAAGGATCAATGATACAGACCAAAAGTTAGAAGTGATCGGCCTCAGAGAAAAAACAAAGGCTTAGGGTCGACACCTCTTAGGTAGGCAAAAGAAGAAAACTATAAGACGAAAGGGAAAACCTTACGATTGGGTATACAAAAGGGGGAGAGATAGGAAAAACTACAGACTTAGGCAAAAAACCCAAATTCACAAGAATTTGACAAGTTTATGTGATAATAGATACCAATGTAGCTTCGTCAGGTCTATGGATGTTCACTGGTAGAGAAGTAATTCCAAGGAATGAGAAGTGAGGAACAAACTTCAGCATATAAATAGTCACAAAAAACTCTTATATTGTATCTCTCCCCATAGGATCCCTATGTATATAAGAAAATAATGAAGCAACATTTATTTCTCACAATAATTATACAAGAGATCATTTTTTCTGGATCAACTTCTCATTTTATTACTAGGATAGATGATGTAGGATCCATAATATGTACATTGATAAAACTGTTGAAAATCGAAGAAAAATGAAATTATGTGGCTGAGTTATTTTTTTTTAATCAGAGATAACTAGTCCTTCCTAGTAAGTATCCATTTGTTGTGACTCCCCCACAACACTCCTCCAACCGGTTATTCTTTTAGTCACTACTGAGAGTCCGCTGATGACTCATGTGTCACAAACTAATATCATTGTTCATTATTGAGTCTATTCTACCCAAATCACATTCATGTCATGCTTTTCTTCGAGGGAATTTTTAGCTTGTATCAACCATTCTCCATAATTCCTTAATTTCCATGTCCACCTTCTCATTATCAAGTACTTCTTAGAATTTCCAAAAATATATTTCTTATTATTATGCTAGTATGGAATGTCCCCATTGACTTGTTATTGGTGTATAAACTCTTATCAACTATGACTCAGTTCTCTAAGAGTCTAACATAGAGTAGCACCTTGGGCCTATTTTGATTATTCATATGTTACCTTGTGCTCAACAAATGACATTTCATCAATGGTTTCTGATTGAGTAGTTTCCCATGTGTTCGATGTCAATACCTTTATTAACACTTTGGGTTTCATGAACTACCTTGGGTTCCATTTTCATCATTGGTGTAATTCCTCACCTTTTTCAATGGTTTTCATTAATGGAAGTTGTTGAAAGGGTATCTTGATCTATATTTTATGAGCAAAATGAAATAACTACAGATTATTAATAGGGGCTTCAGACAAAATAACAAAGATATAGTAAAACTGGTTTTCTATTAAATAAGTAAATAAGTTGAAACTGTAAAATCCAGTGGAAAACAAGTTTGTTGGAATGGTGGTGGCTTATCTCTATGAAGAGATGTGACAGCTTCCCTCATTCGCAAGAAGATGGTTAAAATGAGGCTTTGAAGGCCTTTTTACAATAAACAAGAATGTAAAAAACCATATATATCCAAAAACCTAACCATAGGATATGAAGCGCCAAAAGTCGTGTGGGCCCCGTTTGGGTAAGTCAGTAAATCAACTTCCCGGGGTCATAACTTTTTCATATGATCTTCATTTGACGCGCTCAATATCTCGTTAGAAATACATATCCGAGGAATACAAAATTTGTGTGAGCAACATCGAAGGAACTTCCATTTTGCTCCCCGTTTTCCCAAAAAATGTCGTTTAGGGCCTCAAACGGCTCCGGAAGTTTCAGGATCCAAAAAATCGCTAAAAATAGTAAATTACTAAAATGACCAGAAAAATGTTTTGAGCCAGTTGAAAAAGGTGGGTGGCCACTAATAGGAATCAATGGTCTCCATTTCATTGAGTTCCCCCATCAGTTGAGGAAATTTCTACTGAATTTGGCCCTGGGTGAGCCACTTGCCTTGGTGCGGGAGCTGCCTTGATTTGACGACTCGATAAAGCTGGATACTTTGTTCTCGAGTGCCCTTGATCTATGTGTCCACAATATGATCACTAGATGCCTATTGTATGCAGTCAGGGTTGATCTCTGTTGGTGTCAGTTGTTCTGCTACTTCTGAGGTGTCCAATAATGGTGGGAAATAAGGGCGAAGGAGATCCA
>JASDQU010586435.1:14815-29148 GCA_032191745.1 Picea mariana | reverse complement strand
GAATTTCCTCTGGTAAATCATCCACTCTTGTACTGGTCAAAACAATTCTAGGCTTCCTGACCACAACAAATTGTGTGTCTTCCTTCTTCTTAACCTCTTTAAGAAGTTCCTTCCCACTCATGAGAAGTACAGTGGTGCTCACCTCTGGTTTCACTTCTTTGTCCTTAATCGGCAACAACATGTGCATTCTCTCATTTTTCTCCAGGGTGTATGTGTTCTTTCTCCCATCATGAACCACATTCCTATCATATTTCAATGGTCTACCCAACAATAGATGACAAACATCCATGGGAATGACATCACATAATATTTCATCCTTATATACCCCTATTTTAAATTCAACTAAACATTGTTTAGTGACATTTACCTGATGTCCTTTTTGTAGCAACGAAACTTTGTATGGGCTTGGATGTATGATAGTTTCTAGCTCCATCTTTTTTACCATCTTTGTAGAAATGAGATTGTCTGTGCTACCGCTGTCCACTATGACTTTGCATACTCTGTCTTTTGTTTTGCAAGCGGTCTGAAACAGACTGTTTCTTTGGGGTGGGTTCTCTAGTTCCTTCTCTGGTTTCAAGAGAACTTTCCTCATCATTAAGGATCTTCCGCCCTTAGCATCTTCTGCTTCAACATTCCATCCTTGAGCTTCGGGAATGTCAGTCTCACCACCTTCTTTCTTCTATCTAGAAACTCATAAGATTTATGCCCATTTTTCCCACATACAAAACATTTCACTTCACCTCCTCGGCCTCTTCCTCTTCCTCTGGCTCAAGGAAAAGTATTTCTATCAACATACTGCCCTCTCTGTGAGCTTCCCCCTCTCTCAGTTTGAGTTTGAGGTTTCTTTCCCTCTTCTTTAGATTTCTGAGTTTTGTCTTGGGCAATTGTTTTTCCTCTGGCTTGACTTTTTCCTTGGCCTCTTTGACCTTTCTTTCGGCTCAACTTCTCTTTAGATTTCAGAGCCATCTGATAATCATCTGCTACAGTTCGAATGATCATTATGCTCATATCATCTTGGATGTCATATCACAAACCATTCATGTATCTGGAAACCTTTTCATCATTGCTTTCCCGATGACTTGCTCTGATGTTTATATTGTAGAACTCTTCAGTGTACTCTTTCACTGACATCAACTTCTGTCTAAAATTATGCATCCTCCAAAATAGAATAATTTGATAGTCCTTGGGTATGAATTTGGATTTCATCTTCGCAATCATTCTATCCCATGTTTTGATTTTCTGCTTGCCTTTGCAGCGTCTATCAGCCTACAATTCATCCCACCATAGTGTTGCATGCCGTTTAAGTCTAGTGACAACATGTTTGACCTTCCTATCTTCCTCAACATCCTCATAATCGAAGTATTTATCCAGAGCTTAATCTAGTCTAGAATCTCTTCAACATCCAGGTTTCCCTCATACACTGGAATGTCCATTTTTTCTCTAGCACCTATCCTTGCAACAACCCTAAATAGGCGTTCATCCGCATCATCCTCGACTGCAACTTCTTCTCCTTCGTGTCTAGCTCCATTTTCACTTTAGGCTTCGCTGATATCTCCAGTGTCGACTGTGTGCCTCTGTGTTGTCTCCATGGCATCAAGCCTGGCACATATTTCATGCATTTCCCTCTCCACTGCTAGATCAGGCATTAGTCTATCTCTTCTTCTCGGTGGCATGGCTGAAAATGGTTCTCTTTTCTCTGCTACACAAAGCAAAGAATTTTTTCTGATCTCTGATACCACTTGGTGCATATCAGAGTACTCTTCTTCCCCCTGCTTCCTCCATCTGCAATATACAAATAGAGTCAAGCTCTGATACCACAACTGACGCAGACCTCCAACCCTCACATCGAAGTCTACTACAGGATTGTTCTAAATCTTCCTTCCTAAGTCTGATTGACTCTTTAGTTTTCTCCACAGGGAATCCCTCACACACTCAGTAATATATCCATAGGTCCTTATGAGTATGCCCTGTGTGATTGACCACAAAGCACCACTCAAGTCTCAGGATCTCAATAAGATCGTGTCCTTCCTGAACTAGGACTTCGGGTTTCGCGATTCCACGATCCCTGTTGTTGAGAGTTCCTATCTCTACAACCTATGAAACCCAAAAATGATGGATTCTGATGTGTTCAGAAAAGGTTGGCATCACAATGGACTTTTCACTTCATCGAGGTTTTGGACTTCATGACTTCGCGAATACGGATGCAAGGCTCCCAGTCCTTTGACCTCCAAAACTCTGAAATGGTCAACAAGGTTTGTCTCTGCCTATTTGATGAAGACACGCCACCTTTCCACTCAAATGCTTTCTATCCCTGATGTGGACTTTCGCCACCTATCCTTCTTCCTGACTTTCAGGACTTGAACAACCCTCCAACCACCGTTCCCCTAAAACTTCGAAATCCCAAATTCTGAAATGATCCTGGCGCTCCACTATCATGATCAACGGTCCACGTTGAGTCTTACCTCCCAAAGGGTGGATTCATCCAATGCTTAACCTCCTCATAGCTTCACTAAATTCCACGGTCCTTGCAACTTCATGAGATCTCCTCGGAGAATTTCAACCGCTCGTTCCCTCCTTGACAGCTTCTGCGAAATGAACCACTATTCTCTCACTCGGACTTAACTTCTGCGAGACGTTTTCATTCTCTGTCTCCTTTTGAGTACTCTCAAAGGTGCTGACCCTCTTGAGATTTTACTTGCAAATCGAATCTTGAAGGGACTCCTACGTGCACTCCTTGCGACACTCTTTCAAATACTTCCGAGTATTTTATTCTTCGACTCTGTGCACCTTCTGCAACAACAGTCCTTCAATCCTTCAACCTTAGTTGACAAGTTTAAGTCCATGACTAGCCTGTGCACACCTTGCATGGATTCTGTGCTCCACCTGTACTTCTACTGGAATGAGAACAATGGTATCTCTCCTGATCTTTCTAAGATAAAACACAGAACCCTTGTCAACGCACACCTTGCGGACGTTTCACTGCACTTCTTGCAGGAGCTTCTCTCACTCAGGAAGAGAAACAATTGAAACTCATTCTCTTTCTCTCCTAGACTTCAAACATTCAATATGAAATCATACATACACATAGTATTAAAGAAAATGCATAAGAGAGAGAATAAAACAACTGTAAGCATACCATTCACCATGTATAAACAAAAAACACCATAACACCATGAAATCTGATTCAAAGCTTCATATATTAAGTCAAACCTCCTGTACATGGACTTTTTCTCTACATCTCTCTCTGCAGCTCTGTTCTTCTGTGCTATGCTAATGTGCTAATGATACAACTAACTCTATGATACAAAGGCAAGGGTGTCTATATCCTTTTTCCCTCCTATGTTCTGTAACTGTATAACCTAACATTCATATCTACCTACTCTTACATTTAACAGACTCAAATGCTTTAATGTTCTACATATGAGAGCAATCGCTCAAGATTTGTTTACAACCTCCAATATATAAATGCAAAGTACACCATCTTCCTAACTATTACATTAATGCCTTTTTAGTTCAAAATTCAAAACGGTTCTTATGAAAACGTTCTCTTTTTCTTCCTCCATGCATCCAACTATTTCTTTGGCTTAGTCACGTGCTTTGGGATTTGCACGATGCTCCTGCATCATACTCCCTCGCTTGAAAATTTTCATGAACTCCTGTTCATGAGCTCTTGCACGGTTTGTCCATGCTTTTGAA
This sequence comes from Picea mariana, assembly GCA_032191745.1. NCBI lineage: Eukaryota > Viridiplantae > Streptophyta > Pinopsida > Pinales > Pinaceae > Picea > Picea mariana. The sequence continues at coordinate 25,452 of JASDQU010586435.1, read as the reverse complement.
TTTCTGCTTCATCTTCCCAACTGGCATCTTCAATTGGATGTCCCTTCCATTTGACCAAGTATTCAAAATACTCCTTCCTCTTGGTCTTTTTGCTAATCCTCTTGTCAATTATGCTTTCCATCTGTGGATTTTCAGCTACAACTATTTGTTTTGTCCATTGAAATTCTTTCTGTTCATCTTCGGCTCCTATTTCTGCATATCTGTAAGGGTACAAATCCGTAACATTGAATATCGGTGAAATTCCGATCCCATTAGGTAATTCAATCTCATATGCATTTGCCCCAAATTTCTTTACGACCTTGCATGGTCCAATGTTTTTCATCTTCAGTTTGTTATATGTCCCCCTTGGGAACCTTTCCTTCCTCAGATGTGCAAGAATAAGATCACCAACTTCAAATTGAAGTTCTTGCCTGTGCTGATCTGCTCTACACTTGTATTCTTGACTCAAACTCTGCAATCGCTCCTTGACTCGGCTGTGAATCTCCTTCATTACTTCTGCAAAATTCTCTGCACTAGCACTTCTGAATTTGGCTTGTTCCGAATCTCTCAATTCAGAAACTCCCCTTGGCTGCATTCCATATATAATCTGGAATGGACTCTGCCCTATTATTCTGTTGAGTGAATCATTGTAAGCAAATTCCGCGCCTATGGCAGAATGTGATCCCATTGACGGTGGTGTTTAGTCACTAAGCTCCTCAACAAATCCCCCAAGCTTCTGTTCACGACCTCTGTCTATCCATCTGTCTGAGGATGATATCCTAAGCTAAATTAAAAACTTGTCCCCAACTTCTTCCATAAATTCCTCCAGAAATGTCCCACAAACTTGGTATCTCGATCTGAAACAATACTCCTTGGCAAACCATGAAGTTTGACGACTTCCTTGAAAAACAGTTTCACAATATGAGTTGCATCGCTGCTTTTCTAGCATGGTATGAAATGTGCCATCTTTAAAAATATGTCAACTACCACAAAGATTGAATCATATCCTCTTTGTGTTCTTGGCAGTCCCAATATAAAATCCATGCTCACTGCATCCCATGGCCTTGCAGGTATGGGTAATGGATGGTATAACCCTATGTTCTGCTTTTTTCCTTTTGTGTGTTGACAAAGACTGCATCTGTCTACAAATTTCTTAACATTTGTCCCCATCCCTCACCAAAAATATGAGCCATTCAACTTTGAGAACATCTTATCATGACCGAAGTGTCCGACCAATCCTCCATTGTGTTTTTCTTTCAGCAAATTCTCCCTCATGGAGCATTTTGGAATACATAGATGATTGCCCCTAAACAATCATCCATCTTGGATCATGTATTCAATCCATTGGGTTCTGTCCCTGAGAATTGGATTCTCAGATGCATCATACGCTTCCTTAAAATCTGGATCATCCCTGTACATCTCTTTAAGGTTATCAAAACCCAAATTTTTGACTTTGAATTCCTGCATAAGCAAACATTTCCTGCTCAAAGCATCAACAACTTTCTTAGCAGTTCCAGAAATATGCTTAGTCACAAAAGTAAAATTCTACATGAATTCAACCCATTTAGCATGTTTTTGGTTCAACTTCTCCTGTTGAGTCACGAATTGTAAAGCATGATTATCATTGTACAAAACAAACTCTTTAGGAACCAAATAATGTCTCCATTTCTTCATCACTTGTATGACCGCATAGAATTCCTTGCAATATGTGGAGTACTTAACCTTCGCTTCATTCAGTTTTTCACTGAAGTACACGATCGATCTATCATCTTGGCTCAAAAATGCTCCTATCGCAAATCCACTTGTATCACACTTGACCTGAAATGTCTTGCTGAAATCTGGCAAAACCAAAATTGGCTTCTTAGTGATCTTCTTCTTTAGCAGGTTGAAACTCTTCTCTGCTTCCTCTGTCCGGTGAAACGATTTATGTCTTTTCTTCATTGTATCCATCATTTTTGCGCTAATCCCACTGAAATTTCAGATGAATTTCCTGTAGAAACTAGCCAAACCATGGAAGCTTCGAACTTCAAATACACTCTTCGATGATGGACAATTTTTAATTGCATCCACCTTTTCCGGGTCCATATTCAATTCTTTTACAGAGATAACAAAACCCAAATAAATGAGTTATTTCCTCATAAATGATGATTTATTCATATTTATCAACAACTTCTCTTTCTGTAATCTTCTCATCACTATAGCTAAATGTTTTAAGTGCTTTGCTTCTATCTTGCTAAAAATTAATATGTCGTCAAGATATAGAATGACGAATTTCCCAATGAAATCCTCCAGGACTTCATTCATCAATCTCATGAAAGTACTGGGTGCATTCGCTAAACCAAATGGCATGACAAGCCATTCATACAACCCGTCATTCGTCTTGAATGTTGTCTTCCATTCATCACCTTCTCTCATGCAAATATGATGATATCCACTTTTCAAATCAATTTTTGAAAAAAATCTTGGTCCACTCAAGAAATCCATCAAATTATCCATCCTTGGCAATGGAAATCTATATCTGATGGTAATCTTAATGATTTCCCTTGAGTCTATACACATTCTCTAGCCTTCGTTTTTCTTTGGGTTGAGCACTGTTGGAACAACACATGGACTCAAGCTCTCTCTAATCAATATCTTGTCCATTAAGTCCTGGGGTTGTCTCTTGACTTCCTCATTCTCCTGCGGCATCAATCTGTAGGCTTCTTTGTTTGGTAAACTGGCTCTAGGTATAAGGTCAATGTGATGGCTTATACTCTTGATCGGTGGCAATGAACAAGGTAGTTCATCCACTACTATATCAGCGAACTCTTCTAACAACTTATGGATTTCCTCTGGTAAATCATCCACTCTTGTACCGGTCAAAACAATTCCATGCCTCCCGACCACAACAAATTGTGTGTCTTCCTTCTTCTTAACCTCTTTAAGAAGTTCCTTCCCACTCATGAGAAATACAGTGTTGCTCACCTCTGGTTTCACTTCTTTATCCTTAATCAACAACAGCATGTGCATTCTCCCATTTTTCTCTAGGGTGTATGTGTTCTTTCTCCCATCATGAACCACATTCCTATCATATTGCCATGGCCTACCCAACAATAGATGACAAACATCCATGGGAATGACATCACATAATATTTCATCCTTATATCCCCCTATTTTAAATTCAACTAAACATTGTTTAGTGACATTTACCAGATGTTCTTTTTGTAGCCACGAAACTTTGTATGGGCTTGGATGTATGATAGTGTCTAGCTCCATCTTTTCTACCATCTCTGTAGAAACAACATTGTTTGTGCTACCGCTGTCCACGATGACTTTGCATACTCTATCTTTTGTTTTGCAAGCAGTCTGAAATAGATTGTTTCTTTGGACGGGGTTCTCTAGTTCCTTCTCTATTTTCAAGAGAACTTTCCTCATCATTAAGGATATTCTACCCTCAGCATCTTCTTCCTCAACATTCCATCCTTGAGCTTTGACAATGCAAGTCTCACCACCTTCCTTCTTTCTATTTGGAAACTCCTAAGATTTATGCCTGTTTTTCCCAGAGACAAAACATTTCACTTCACCTCCTCGGCCTCTTCCTCCTCCTCTAGCTCAAGGAAAAGTATTTCTATCAGCATACTGCCCTCTCTGTGAGCTTCCCCCTCTCTCAGTTTGAGTTTGAGGTTTCTTTCCCTCTTCTTTAGATTTCTGAGTTTTGTCTTGGGCAATTATTTTGCCTCTGTCTTGAGTTCCACCTCGGCCTCTTTGACCTTTCTTTCGGCTCATATTCTCTTCATCTTTCAAAGACATCTGATAAGCATCTTCTACTGTTCGAATAATCATCAGGCTCATCTCATCTTGGATGCCATATCACATACCATTCATGTACCTGGAAACCTTTTCATCATCACTTTCCTGATGACCTGCTATGATGTTTATCTTGTAGAACTCTTTAGTGTACTCTTTCATTGACATCAGCTTCTGTCTCAAATTCTACATCCTCCGAAACAGAATAATTTGATAGTCCTTGGGTATGAATTTGGCTTTCATCTTCGCAACCATTCTATCCCAGCTTTTGATTTTCTACTTTCCTTTGCAATGTCTGTCAGCCTGCAGTTCATCCCACCATAGTGTTGCATGCTCTTTAAGTCTGGTGATAGCATGTTTGATCTTCCTATATTCCTCGACATCCTCATAGTCGAAGTATTTATCCAGAGCTCTAATGCAGTCTAGAATCTCTTCAACATCCAGATTTCCCTCATACACTGGAGTGTCCATTTTTTCTCTAGCACCTATCCTTGCAACAACCCTGAATAGGTGTTCATCTGCAACATCCTCGACTGCAAATTCTTCTCCTTCGTGTCCAGCTTCATTTTCACTTTCAGCTTCACTGATATCCCCAGCGTCGACTATGGGCCTCTGTGCTGTCTCCATGGAATCAAGTCTAGCATGTAGTTCACGCATTTACCTCTCCACCACTGGATCATACATTGGTATGTCTCTTCTTCTAGGTGGCATGGATGAAAATGGTTCTCTTTTCTCTGCTTCAGAAAGCAAAGAATTTGTTCTAAGCTCTGATACCACTTGGTGCATATTAGAGTACTCTTCTTCCTCCTACTTCCTCCATCTGCAATATACAAACAGAGTCAAGCTCTAATACCACAACTGATGCAGACCTCCAAACCTCAGACCGAAGTCCGCTACAAGATCATTCTAAATATGCCTTCCTGAGTCTGATTGACTCTTTGGTTTTCCCCACAGGAACTCCCTCACACACTTGGCGGTGTATCCACGGGCCCTTATGAGTATGACCTATGTGATCAACCACAAAGCAGCACTCAAGTCTCCCGATCTCAATAAGATCGTGGCCTTTCTGAACCAGAACTTCGGGTTTCATGATTCCGCGATCCCTGTTGTCGAGAGTTCCTATCTCTACAACCTTTGAAACGCAAAAATGCTAGATTCCAATGCGTTCAACAAAGGTTAGTATCCCAATGGACTTTTTACTTTATCGGGGTTTTAGATTTCGCGACTTCGCAAATCCAGATGCAAGGCTCCTAATCCTTCAACCTCCAAAACTCTGAAATGGTCAACAAGGTTTGAATCCACCTATTTGACAAAGACACGCCACCTGTCCACTCAAATGATTTCTATCCCTGACGTGGAATCTCGCCACCTGTCCTTCTTCCCGACTTTTGGGACTTGAACAAGCCTCCAACTACCATTCCCCTAACACTTTGAAATACAAAATTCTGAAATGATCCTAGCGCTCCACTATCACGATCAATGGTCCACGTTGAGTCTTACCTCGCAAAGGGTGGATTCATACAACGCTTAAAATCCTCATAGCTTCATCGAATTCCACGGTCCTCGCAACTTCGTGAGCTCTCCTCGGAGAATTTCAACCGTTCGTTCCCTCTTTGACAGCTTCTGTGAAATGAACCAGTGTTCTCCCACATGGACATAACTTCTGTGAGATGTTTTCATTCTCCATCTCCTTTTGAGTACTCTCAGAGGTGTTGACCCTCCTGATCTTTCACTTGCAACTCAAATCTCGAATGGACTCCTGCACACACTCCTTGCGGCACTCTTTCAAATACTTCTAAGTATTTGATTCTTCAACTCTGTGCACCTTCTGCAACAACAATCCTTCAATCCTTCAACCTTAGTTGACAAGTTTAAGGCCACAACTAGTCTATGCACACCTTGCATGACTTCTGTGCTCCACCTTCACTTCTGCTGGAATGAGAACAACGATATCTCTCCTGAGCTTTTTGAGATAAAACTCAGAACCCTTGTCAATGCACACCTTGAGGACATTTCACTGCACTCCTTGCACGAACTTCTCTCACTCAGGAAGAGAAACAATTGAAACTCATTCTCTTTCTCTCTCAGACTTCAAACATTCAATATGAAATCATACATACACACAATATTAAATCAAATGCATAAAAAAAAGAATAAAATAGCTGTAAGCATACCATTCACCATGTATAAACATAAAAAATCATAACACCATGAAATCTGATTCAAAGCTTCATATATTAAGTCAAAGATCCTATACATGGACCTTTTCTCTACAGCTCTCTCTACAACTCTCTTCTTCTGTTCTATGCTAATGTGCTAATGATACAAATAAATCTATGATACAAAGGTGAGGGTGTCTATATTCATTTTCCCTCCTATGTTCTATAACTGTCTAATGTAACATTCATATCTACCTAATCTTTCATTTAACAGACTTAAATCATTTATTGTTCTACAGATGAGAGCAATCACTCAAGATATGTTTATAGCCTCCAAGATATAAATGCAAAGTACGCCATCCTCCTAACTATTACATTAATGCCTTTTCAGTTCAAAATTCAAAACGGTTCTTATCAAAATGTGCTCTTTTTCTTCCTCCGCGTGTCCAGCTATTTCTTTGGCTTAGTCACATGCTTTGGGATTTGCACGATGCTCCTGCATCATACTCCCTCGCTTGAAAATTTTCATGAACTCCTGTTCATGAGCTCTTGCACGGTCTGTCCATGCTTCTGAATTTCTTCTTCATCTTCCCAACTGGCATCCTCAATTCGATGTCCCTCCCATTTGACCAAGTATTCAAAATACTCCTTCATCCTTGTCTTTTTGCTAATCCTCTTGTCAATTATGCTTTCCATTTGTGGATTTTCGGCTACAAAAATTTGTTTTGTCCATTGAACTTCTTTCTATTCATATTCGACTCCTATTTCTTCAGATCTATAAGGGTACAAATCTGTAACATTGAATATCGGTGAAATTCTAATCCCATCGGGTAATTCAATCTCATATGTGTTTGCCCCAAATTTCTTTATGACCTTGCATGGTCCAATCTTTTTCATCTTCAGTTTGTTATATGTCCCCCTTGGGAACCTTTCCTTCCTGAGATGTGCAAGAATCAGATCACCAACTTCAAATTGATGTTCTCACCTGTGTTGATCTACTCTGAGCTTGTATTCTTGAACTCTGCAATCGGTCCTTGACTCGATTGTGAAGCTCCTTCATTGCTTTTGCATAATTCTTTGCACTAGCACTTCTGAATTTGGCTTGTTTCGAATCTCTCAATTCAGAAACTCCCCTTGGCTGCATTCCATATACAATATGGGATGGACTCTGCCCTGTGCTTCTGTTGAGTGAATCATTGTAAGCAAATTCTGCCTATGGCAGAATGTGATCCCATTGACTATGGTGTTCAGTCACTAAGCTTGTCAGCAAATCCCCCAAGCTTCTGTTCACAACCTCTTTTTGTCCATCCGTCTAAGGATGATACGTAGAGCTAAATGACAAACTTGTCCCCAGCTTCTTCCATAAATTCCTCCAGAAATGTCCCACAAACTTGGTATCTCGATCCGAAACAATAATCCTTAGAAAGCCGTGAAGTCTAACGACTTCCTTGAAAAACAAGCTCACAATATGAGTTGCGTCACTGGTTTTTTGGCATGGTATGAAATGTGCCATCTTTGAAAATCTGTCGACTACCACAAAGACTGAATCATATCCTCTTTGTGTTCTTGGTAGTCCCAATATAAAATCCATGCTCACTGCATCCCATGGCCTTGCAGGTATGGGTAATGGCTGCTATAAATCTGTGTGCTGACAAATCCTGCATCTGTCCACAAATTTCTTAACATCTGTCCTCATCCCTGGCCAAAAATATGAGCCATTAAACTTTGAGAATGTCTTATCATGACCGAAGTGTCCGACCAATCCTCCACTGTGTTTTTCTTTCAGCAAATTCTCCACTATGTTTGTCCAATATTTCTTCTAAGTGCTTCAAAATAATCAGTCTTTTGTTTTTCCTCATGTTGAATGATAGGGGATTGTTAATTCCCTCCTTCCATTGGATATTTTCTCAACGACTCTAGCTCTTTTTCTCTGGGATCAATATCTAGAATCATTTTAGTACCTTGGCTCTTGCATTCATCAATGTCATGTTCCCTCACTATTGACAGTGGGAATACATCAATTTACCTTGATTGATATATTCTATGAGTGTTTTATGTTATATCATTCATTCGTACTTATTATAATGTACCATGTAATTGACACCCATTCTCATTATTGGTGGGTTGTCTCACATATGTTAACAATATACATAAAAGACCAGTAATAAAATGATGTGTCACTATGTTTGACTTTAGATAATTTATTCACATGGTGTAGAATCGTACCATCGAGAATTTGTTTAAATAACTTGGGTCTTTAGTAACATCACCTATTTTATGCTCTTTCTCGATTTGCATTGTATAATACCACTCCTTTACATGACATTGGCACATGTGGAGGATCGTTTTGTTGATCTCATTGATTTGAGTTATCCTACTTCAATTTTGAGACATACATCAACTATATATCTATTCATCGATATGATCTATTTTGACATGGATCCATTGTGTACTAATTTTTTTTCACCATGATCACTTATTATATACATACTTCATGAATTTGTAGTGTATTTGATTTGGAAACCATGCTTTGATCACTCCTGAGCATAGGTACGCCCACCTTGGGAAGCGAGTAATCTCATACTTGATTTCTTCTGTAGGTATTGGTTCAGTACATTGTTCGTTGAACTTTTATTAGGCCCACTACATAGTTTCCTCCTATATTTCATACTTTTCTCCCTTATAACCTTATTGATTAGGATGCATCTATTTTAGCTTCTTTTTTGAGATCATATGCATAGATGCACTTTTTTTCCATCATCCCAAATCCATCTCTAATTTTTAAACCAAAATTCCTCCTTAGTTTAAAAAACACATTTGGGAAATCCATACACTACTTTTGATATATAAAGACACATATATATTCTTTCTTTGATTTTTTAACTATCGTATACAAGATTACATACAGTACTTTTCCATTGATGAAGTGCATATTCCCTCAGAATGTACTAAAGAAATATAAAGGTGCACAAAATGCACCTTTATAGTCAACGTTTAGGGGTTTTCTCGGTTGATTGCCTCCTATATCCCATGCCTATGTACTCCAATCAATTTTTTTAAGTATAAATAAGAGCCATTGGGTGGAGGAAAGGAGGAATCCCTTCAAGCAGTCTTATTTTAGTGAAATTCCACTAAGTATGCAACCCCTTTAATCGTAATCTTTTAATATCTATCTCCCATATATGGAAACCCCCGTTTCCAACATATTTCACCTTCTTATTTTGTTGGGATGAATAAACATATCCTCTTCCCTTCACTTGTTTGGAGTAAGAAACCAAGAGTTAAAGCCATGTTCAGTGGTCGAGGTGGAGGAATTCAGATATCAATGCCACAACAGGATTAGGTAACCTATTTTCATGTTTTTTTATAATAAATAAGAACTCTCTTTTCCATCCCAATGACATGTTATTATTATTGTTTTGTAAAATTTATATGCATATGATTATTGTAACACTGAAATTCTTTTCCTAGTTCGTATATGTAGTTAGGATTTAGTTACTATAACTACATTTTTTGCAGCACTATCTCTCTTTATGTGTAGGTTGAAAAGGAGTGAATTGGAGTGAGAAACTGGAGTAGGGATTTGCAATAGGTGTCTTCTCCAAACTTTAGAATCCAAGTAGGTGTTCTTCTTTCTCATCTGTAGCTTTTTAGTTACATTTCCTTAACTACTTTTTTTTGTTATAGTCAGTTATTTGGGTGTCTCCTCTTTGTGATATTCAACATGGATCATAGGGTAGAAATCCCCAAAGCACTGATGTACCTCAAAAATGAACATTCTGGGGAAAATTTTGAAGCTTCTAATACGAGTTAAATAATGAAGTAAATATAATGCAAGAACATGTGCAACATTGAATATCCATAGTATTAATTACAAGCTCATGCATAATTCAAGAAATATCAAATTACTCATATGCTCATGTAATATACAACATCATGATGTAATTAATATAAAAAAAATAATAAGCACAACAACATATAACATAATGGAAATATAGGACTCACGAATAACTTATCTTCGAACAAATATTCATTAATTGGATGCATATGTCAAACTTTCCACCCAACCTTAGTCTTTGTTGCACATTACCTCTCTATAATAGGTCACATTACCTCTCTATAATAGGTCACCCAAGAGTTGAGGCTATGAATCCAGAAGGACATGTTCCAAGGATAACACTAAGGCGCACACACAAACACACACACACACACTAGTAATTTATCGATTTTTTATTGTTTACTCAACCACACAAGGAATCTCATCTTACAACCAGTGTTTCCCCCTCAGTCTACACAACCCAAATAAATGAACCCCCTTTTTTGCAATGTACTCCCTCATTCAATTCCACTTCATTCCAGGGCTCTAGGGATTCTCAGCTATGGACAATGATTTCACAGCTACCACCATTATCATGTACACAAGTAATAATTTATTTTTGTAATAACCAATAGTTACCTACATCCAACTAGCAATGGCTCTCTACCTCCATGATTTCATTCCCATTTCAAAACAAAAGAACAAGAGTGAACAATAATGAATGAGTAATTAATGAAGAATGAGTGTAGAACCCCTAACAACCAAAATCATGGTTTATATATTTTCATGAAATAATGCACCTTGTGGCTTCCCCAAGAAGCTCACATAACCACTTTTCCATACTAGTTACAAGATGGGTGAATAAAATATAACAAATTTGTTTTTCCTTTTAGTCG
>JASDQU010586434.1:54896-68245 GCA_032191745.1 Picea mariana | reverse complement strand
TCCCTTTATGTGCCATCATAAAAAAGGAGTTTGTCATCTACATATAGCAAGTGAGATAACCACAAGGACCTACCCAATTTAATGCCTTTGAAAGGCCCATAACTTTTTGCCTCTAGGAGAGCTCTTCTTAATCCTTCATAAACCAATAAGAAAAGTAATGGTGATAGGGGGTAAACATGCCTTAAGCCTCTCCCTCGTCTAAATAACTCAGAAGTAGATCCAATTATTAGTATAACAAATGAAACAATGGCGACACAAATCATAACACAATTAACAAGACCTAGGTTGAAACTCAGGTGGATTAGCATCAACATCAAGTAGAGCCAACTAAATCTATCATAGGCTAGTCAAAGGTATACCTTGATAACCATAGCAAGCAATGTTTTTTGTTTTAATAGAGTGAAAAGCTTCCCGAGCCACTCCAATTGCTTCATGTATTTTCCTCCTAGCCAAAAACTCAAACTGCCCCTGTGAGATTGTCTTACATGGAAGTGTTTTCACCTTTCTAACAATTATCTTTGCTATAATTTTGTAAATGTAATTGCATAAATAAATAAGCCTATACTCCTCATATCTAGTTGGATTGTCTGCTTTAGAAATGAGTGCTATGAAGTTGGTATTAAAAGTTGCTAGAATCTTCCTATAACTTCTACTTTCTTCATTAAACCGCAATAGATCCTCCTCCAAAAGCTCATAAAACCCTAGAAAAAATTCAACATGCCATCCATCCAGTCCCAAGCTTTTGTCCTTTTTGAAAGAGTGAAGGATGTCTTGAAGCTATTCTTTATCTAATTCTTCCATATACTATCATTATCTTCCTCACAGAGAAAATTAGGGAAGAGGGTTTCCATCTTAATGACCTCGACTATAGTTTCCCTTCTATCTTCCTTGAAAAGAACCACTAAAATTTTCCACCCCTTCTTTAGCTATATYCTTGAATATTAAAACAATGTTACCTTCAACATCCTGCAATTTCTAGATTGTGTTCACATTTTTCCTRTGATTGGAAAGCTGGTGAAAAAACTTGTTGTTTTCATCACCCTTCTCTATCCAAATGGTTCTACTCTCAAGTCTCCAAACAACCTCTTTTTCATCAAGCAACGTTCTCTTCTTTTTTTCCAGTCCATTGATTAAACCCCTAAGCTSCTCATTTGAAAAACCAAGTCCTAAAAGTATAATCCCTTTAGCTTACACTTAATTCACTTCAACTCCATCTCATCCTTGAATTTTTTCTCATGAACCCATTTCACCAAACCCTATTTGATTAATTTCAAATTTGATTCAAATTGTAAAGTTGTGAACTCCCTTGTCCCCTGGTAATAGGGGGTTAATTTATAAACTCCTCATTCTCAAACCAAAGGGAATTGAATTTGAAGGGGCTAGGAGGTTTCTCTCCCCTTACTGCTACCTCCAGAAGGATAGGAAAGTGATCTAAATCTCCACTAGTGCCCACCCATTGTCTAACCCTCCCATTATCATTCATAAACCCTTGAGCCAACAAAAACCCATCCAACCTCTTACATATCCTATCAACTCTAACCTACTATGTAGGCCTTAACTTGACAAAATTAATATCTAAAAGACCACAATCATCCAACCTTCTCACAAAAAATTTTGACAATGGATCCACCAAAAAAACAACTCACCCCAAATTTCCACACTCTCGAATGAGAAGTTCACATCCCCCCCCCCAACAATAGTGTGTTGATTACCAAGAAAATTCACGTTAAAAAAAACTTATCCCAGAAAGGCACACAAATTGTGTAAGGGCCATATAAGTTCAAGATTGACACCTCCAACCCTAGCTCTTGCAAGTGCAAAGTCAATCCTAGCCTTGACTCAAAGGACCAAGAGTTAGAACAATTGGGTAACCTAGGCCTCCATCCTGAAATCAAACCATTAGATATACCTTTAGAATATAAATAAATAAACTCCCAACCACCTAAAAGATTTGTTGGCTTAGAATAAATTTGTCCACCTCCCATTGTTTCTTGGTGCAGGACAATATCATGTTTTTGTGATTCCCCTAGTCTTTTTAGGGATAACTTTTTGAAGGGTAGCCCAAACCCAATTTAGAGACATACAAATCATTAAGAACAAGGGCTTGGGGTTTTAATTGCTCTAAGAACCCCTTTTATTTATTGTTGTTTGGTAGATTGAAACTCCAAGTGAGACTTCTCTTGGGTATGTGAAATAAAGGATTTCCTCCCCTTGTACCCACTATTTTAAAACTTTCCTTCATTTTGTGACAGGCCTCCTACCCTCCGCCCCCCGGGCTCCCATCAGAACCAATTAAGTCTTATTTTATTTTACCACAAGAAGTATCTAGATTGACCCTCACCTTCCTCCTCCCTCAAAGGAGGTATGTCAATAGAATTATAATAAGATGAGGGCCCGGGGAGAGATCCTTCCCATGCTAACTTCAAGCCTAAAGCTACCAAAAACCATCTGAGTAGGTAAGACTATCTCATCACTAATAATCCTAGTAATAGAATTCCTTTCTTCATTCCTATCAAGGACAATACCCAAAACCTTTAAAAACTAGAGAAAGATTACACAAAGGGGCCAACTCTAAGATTGACATACCTTATATAAACTTTCTAATGATTGGAGTCAACCTCAAATCTTCTTTCTCCTGCATTGGTTCTGACCCTCCTTTTTCTACAACCCATGGGATTTCAAGAGTAGGCTTCAAGTTCTTTGGCACACCCTAAGTATCCATAGTAGGCATCACCTCTGCATGAAGCGACATGTTATCTTGAATCGCTTCAATACTCACTTCCTTGTGAATTTCATTTTCAATAGGACCATTTTTATGAGGTTTCCTCACCAATTTGACATATTCATGATTCTGAGTATTCTCCCATGCCTTTGAATAAACAGATAAAGAACAATCTTGGATCACATGCCCGTAATCATGGCATCAAACACACTTAAGGGGACTTCGTTGTAATCCATAGCTTGCGTAATAGAGACATTACCCTTAAGTAAAACCATTTATGTCGCCATACCCTCCTTGAGGTTTAATCCCACCAAAATATGTGTGATCAACATAATCCCTAACATTTCAAAACTCATGTCGACCTCATTGAAAATCCCTAATGCATTCCCAATTTCTTTTAAAGCCTCATAAGACCATAACTCAACAAGACGACTCAAGGTCTTTAACCAGATGCGTGAGATGTTCATTTTTTCAATGTGAGTGTTGAAAAAGGGGGGCCACCTCTTTAGTAGCATCATGGATGAACCTCATCACCACATCGAATCCAATATTTTCTTAACATCGTCCTCTCACTGTAAAGTGAAACCCATCCAACCACGTCCCATAATAAAAAAAATCGACATGTAACCTAGCATAGGTTCCCAGGATACCATTAACCAAAACTTCAACAAAGGCTCACCCATTCTTCCGCCCATAAACTTCCCAACTAAATATTTAAACACCATGTCTACAACCTCATGCATGTAGACATCATCTCCTAAAACCAATTTCATCAAAGAAAATTTTTGTTTGATACACTTATGCTTCTTCCAAGACTGAATGCTCCCCTCCTTTGTACAGTTATTCCGTTGACCACTTCCACCGCACTCTAAAGAAACTTGAGGGGAGTCTAAACCATGATATTCTGGCTTCTGCAGACTAACCCCCAAGTAGTGAGATACCAATCCAAACCCTTACTCTACGTCCCCAATGTTATAAACATCTTTAAACCTAGACACCRCCATTATCGAATTTTCTAACTAACAAACTGACCGTGGACAAATCATTGTAGACAAATGAGCTTTGCCTCCCGAAAGGTCTACCTATGGAGCCCTATGATGGGAACATAAATTTGTTTGAAAAATCACCCACACCAATCGACTRTGTATTCTAGCACGTAAACCCTATACTCCTCCTAGATGGAAATGCAAGTTGGTTTGTAAAACAACTACACCATATAACTCTGGATTTGAGTACGAAATCCTATACTCCACTCTACCTATCTAGAAGCATCACCTATCACAGCTGGAACTACATACTTTGTTTTGCCCACATATCCAAAAGGTTGAAATCCCAATGCAAATTTATGTCGATAAAGGCACATTGAGACCATCTTGCCAACCCACTTGACCGAACACCTTTCCCTCCAATCGCTCACACCCTGAGCTTGGAAATATTGTATATGAACCTTCATTTAATATGACCCATGTGAAAAGCAACGAAACCTCCAATGACCTACCCACTTTTGGGTGAATTTTAAAAGTTGTTGGATCATTTGTAGAGCTCCCCTTCACCCTGACAACCTCCATAACTTTACAAAACTTATGTCCTTTGCACCACAATCCCGGGGAAGCCCATATACCTTGGTTTTCATATGGATATGGAGTAAAATCAACTTGGTCAAGCTCCATTTTTGCAAACCCTAAACTCTAATCCTCCTCTCCTTCCTTGCAGCATGCCCTATGATCACCATTCCAATCACATATTGTTGTGAATCAAATCTTTATAATAGAAAGTTGTGTAATTTGGTTAGAGTTAAAATTAATGGAATATAAATTTCAATAATTGTGAATTTTGGATATAGCTACTTCTTTGTCCTTTTATTTTCCCCATGTAAGTGAAGTCTTAGCAATGCACCTTGGATGAGACTTTCCCTATTTTAGGAACTCATATACTAGTGATAGACTACAACACTATTTGGCATTGTCATGGACCTAACCTGCATTTTGTGACAAACTAGTTCCATTGTCAAAACACCACCATGATAAATGTGGGGTTTTATCAATATGAAGAAGAGGCTCATAAAGGAACACATTGAAGATTGGTGTGATGCTCAAACAATTTTCTTTATGGACCAAGAAGCTCAACTGATAAGATGGGAAACACTAAAGTTTAAGGATGAGCTTTTATTTGACAAGATCTAATAGATTTTATGGGTTAAGTTTCTAGCCTAGCTTATACGAATGGTTGCAGAGGCTTGTTGAGACTCCCAGGTACTTATGGAAAGAAGGAAATAAGGTTCCCTTAGATATCCAAACTTTGATAGCACTACCACATTGTGACTACCTTGTAGTAGGGGTAATGAATCCCTTTCTTAAAGGTACTCTAGAGGGATATATTGTGGAGTTTATGGTAGAACCATGACAATCATATTCAAGCGCTGAGGTGTAGTCTATGAAAGGGCCCCAAGGAAGATATCTAAGTGAGTTCCCTACTTAGGTGAAGATATTGATGGTGGAAGAGGAAATGTTTCAATTTAATCTATCAACTAAGGAAGCATAAAACCCACATACAGGGGTGCACTAGTATGGGGTTGGTGAGGATGGAAATATTAAGAATAAGATACCATGGAGGATACAAAAGCATGAGATTGAATTGAATGAGCCCTGCATAGAGCTACAATAATTAATCCATGTGAGCAATTAAAGATTGTAATGAAGTCTCGAGAAAAGAGATTAGTGATGAGAGAAGTAATGAGTCAAGGATTAAAGTGTTGGAGAGCTTAAGATGAAAAAATGAAAGTTGTATCAATCACAAGATAGAGGGTCGATGCTAGAAGTGACTTTGACAAAGATGAAATGAAGAGGAAGTGGGGAGATTTCTACAAAATATGATGGACAAACAAGGACCAATTCATGAGCAGAAGAGTGTGTGCAGATTGATTGGTTGAATATATTGCATACCTAGGTTTTGTTCTTAGATAAATTTGACATACCATTGGATGGGAGCATTGATAAGGAAGTGCAACTAAAAGAGATTAGTTGATGTGTTCCAGTTGTTTGGAGAGAAAAAGACTATCTCAGTTGATATTGTACGATCTAAAAGGTAGTGGAGAGAGCCCAATATTAATGCCACCCCTTATGCTTCCCAACCTTTATCAGGGAACCCCAATTAATATTACTAATTTTAGTTTGAATGAGTCACCTAGTAGTCATTAGGTGTCGAGAAATTTTTATTAGGTAGTTATAGGATTTAACCCATTAATAGTCAAAGTTTAGGTACTAGGAATACGTTAGTAAGTAGTATTAATTTGTTTTCAAGTAGAAATCAAAACTAGCTAACTCAGCTAGATAAAATACAAGCATTTCATTTTATGCATACACTAGTCAACAACATAGTTGGAATGCAAGGGATCTCTACATTGTGTTTGCTTGAGTTTTCAATGAAATGTGATAGAGATGTTGAACATCACTAGTTTCTCTATTAATAAATATGGAATGAACAGGTCACATAGTACTCATTGGGTGTCGAGAAATTTTTATTAGGTAGTTATATCATTTAGCCCAGTAGTAGTCAAAGTTTAGGTACTAGGAATACTTTAGTAAGTAATATTAATTTATTTTCAAGTGGAAATCAAAACTAGGTAAGTCAACTAGATAGATTATAAGCATTTGATTTTATACATACATTAGTCAACAACATAGTTGGAATGCAAGGGATCTCTACATTGTGTTTGCTCGAGTTTTCAATGAAATGTGATAGAGATGTTGAACATCATTAGTTTCTCTATTAATAAATATGGAATGTGTAGGGTACTATGCCAAAGGCTCGGTTAGAAGTGTTTCAAACCATTCTAAGTGGGAGATCTTTGCGATGGTGTATGAAATAAGTACATAATATGCCACAAGGGTTGGTGAGGATACTAGATGAGGTGAAAAGAAGTTTCATCACTTAACTTTACAAGCCCGAGATAAAGCAACAAGAATTATTGAGTTGAAAGATATTAATCAAAGGGTAAGAGATTCTGCTTGAGTGCATGACCAAAGGTTTCAAAATTTGATGAGTAGGATGACCTACTAGATCCTCGATGTGTGACATAAAGAGTGGTTCATGGAGGACTCCTCCCCTTGATCAACATCACACTGCAATAAAGATTAGCTACTCAAATGTAGGCCCTAGAGAAAACCATGAGAATTGAATCTATTGTAGGTTATCTTGTGCATACTTCCATTGGCGCATCTAGTTAAACACTTGAGAGTCTAGTTTTAGAGCCAATTGCCAGCCATGATTGAATAAATACACAAGTTGACAAAAACCAAAACACAATAGGCAGTAAGTGTGGTGCATCAAGTCCAAGGTAGAAGGCCACCCTGCCAATGATTGTCCCTTGTTGAGAGGGGAGGGGAGGTTACACATAACCCCAAATTAGGTCCATTTCTTGATAGGCCTACAAAGCCTTTTATTCGAACTCGGATAAATTATGAAGGAAGAGAGGCACATCTTGATTAAAATCAGAGGTTCTGGGGGGCATGTTTGTGGGGGTATATTGTCACAAAAAAACAACAATAGATCCGAAGTCTGAAAATCTTCTTGTACTTCCATGTACCTTTTCTTCAAGATCCTTATTGCATTCTAGTTCTTGTTGAAAATCACATACATAAACAAGAAAATGAATCACCTTTTCGGTAGAATCTCAAAGTCTTGACCTTAATAATCTTTAATTTGGGGAAGATCTTATTGGAAATCATTAATAGGTGTGGGTGCCCAGACCTCCTCTTATATACCCTCAATCGAGCACAATTGGAATTGATACATACATTTTCATCAACTTGCATGGTGATGGACTCTCTTATAATTTGATCTACTTTGAATCTAATCGCTTGAGGCTGAACCCTCAACATCAACGATGTGAGCAACAAAGTGAGATATATATTACTATATAACTTGTCCATTTTCATATTCAAAGGATTCTCTCAATATACCGTCTCTTGCAAAACTAGAATATTGAAATTCTTGATGGATATTGTTGGGATTTACAAAAAATCCTTTGAGATCCTAAAAAAAGATATCATTGGCAAAAATTCTAAATAAAATTATCCATCATCTAATCTCAATAAAGTAATGCATATGTTGGCCCCTTCGTTTGGGGGTGCAGCCTAGAGTTGACTCAAAACAAAGTCAAGAGGTGTTGTGGGGGCTTGTTGGCCCTTTCATTTTGTTGGCAAAACAATGTAGCGTCAATTCATAAATCACAGGATCAAGGTCATGCCACCATTTTTGGACTTACAATAGTTGGAAAATACAAGCAAAGTGAGAAATATAGCTATCAAAGACAAACATCAAATTATTAGGGATGCAATCCCAACTTTCAAGATAGAACATGACTAGAAGATTGTCGGTAGTGGACTAAGAAGGTATAGATAAAGTAATGGATGGCTTCCAACCATAGCTAATTTTCCTAGGGTTTTACTTACTCTTTATTCCTTGACTCTTGAGACTATTTTATATATGTGCATGAGGTTGGAAAAAGGGTTGGATAATCGATTATGGACTATGTATGGAGATGTATTTTTTTCCATTTTCCATGAGAAGGAAAATGGACAAAAATGGTATATATTGTTGATGTTTTGGTAGTTGTGTGAGGAACTTTCCCTCCTAGATAACCTTTCTTAGACGAGAAGAAGATTTCAGAAGCAAAAGAATCATTGAACAAATGTGGAAATACCCCATAAAAGAAGTCGGAAAAATAAAGAACATTAAATAGACACCTTTCCAGAAGAGAAGTCAGCCCAATTAGGAGGACAAGAAGACTATAAATAGGAGGCACCTTGGCTCATTTGTTACACACTCTCATCTACACAGAAGCAAGGCACAATTCTGAGGAAGGTGACGTAGCAGCGACAGTGGCAGAGATTCTTCTTGTTCAATCTTTTTGGTATTTCTCTCTTGTGCGCTACTCTTGGTAAAGGTGCACTACCTTGGTATTATGTTTCTGCTACAACTGGGGTGGTATTTATGGATGTACCTTGAGCGATCATTTGTGTTAGGGTTTATCTGTTGGTTCATGATTGAACTTGCTTTGTGAATGAAATCTATCTAATAAAGGTTGTTGGGTTTTTTCCCCCATCTGACCCATCTGAGGTTTTCCCAGGATAAACCTCKTGTGTTCTTTTGTCTCTTGTTTACACTGYTATTGCTCAGTACATGATATATAAGTTAATGTTAAAGAAGTAAAAGAACATTGGTAAATATTATGCTCTATAAGTAAAGAAAATCTAACATGGCATCAGAATTGGTTACCTTCAGGACAATTTAACAACTGAGAGGAAGATCTTRAAAACTACAGCGRCAACATTTTCTTTTTCAAGCTCGTTGAGCACTAGTTCCAAGACATTGGGACTAAAACCACCACAGAGTAGTTCKCCCTTCCCTAGCGCACCCCCTRCAACAATTTAGTTGTAGTTCCGTGAAGGATAAAAAATTTGAAATTTCTTAGATCTAGAGTTTCTACCGATGAAAAWTGTCAACCAGTAGGAGAGTTGAAGATAGATTGGATGGAGCAGATACCTTCAAATCCTGGAAGCATAGGGTACTCCCCATTATAGAAGAGAATGAACTATTGGATCATGTTAAGAAGGTGTTGCCAGAACCCAAAGAAGAAGAAGCCAGCGCAAAGTTCAAAAGGAATGAAGTCAAGGCCAAGAGGATCCTGGTAGATTCTATCAAGGATCATTTGATACCAAATGTATCAAAACTGAAGACACCAAAGGAAATGTTTGATGCCCTAACCAAACTCTATGAAATCAAGAATACCAACTGAAAGATTACACTAAGGCATCAACTTAGAAATGTAACAATGAACAAGTTAGAGACAGTCTCCAACTATTTCATGAGGATCTCACAGATCAAAGACCAGTTAGCAACAATTGTAGACTCCATAGATGATGTTGAACTTGTTACCATCACACTCAATGAATTCCCTTCCTCTTGGGACCCATTTGTCCAAGGAATTTGCGCAAGAAGGAAATTGCCCATATTTGACAAATTATGGTAAGATTGCACCCAAGAGGAATCCAGATTGATATCCAAGTCACAAAAGACAAGTGATAATGAAACTCAAGCCCTTGTTGCTCAAGTTAAGAAAAGGAAGGAAAGGGAAGAAGGCGGACCGAAGAAGTCTGAGAGACCACATTACAAGAAGGATGCGTCAAGGATCAGATGTTACACATGTAAAAAGATGGGACATTATGACGCACAATGCCCACATAAACATGAAACAGGAAAGAAGAAGAAGCACCATGCACATACAGCAAACGTTGAAGAACATAAGTCAAAGGATGAAGAATTTGTATTTGTTTCAGCACTCAAAGGGACTATCACTCAAGGAAGTGATACTTGGCTTATAGACAATGGTGCCTCCAAGCACATGACAGGATTCAAAAATTCTCTTTCAAAATCCAATAGAAAAGGAGTTATCCCTTCAAGTGGAGCTTGGAGACGAGTCCAAGCATGAAGTCAAAGGAGTTGGAGAAGCCTCCTTGCAACTTGATTAAGGTAAACCTATTTCCATTAAAGATGTTCTATTTGTACAAGGCTTAAAGAAGAATCTTTTGTCTATTGCCACTTTAGAAGATAAAGGCTTTAGGGTAGCTTTTGTGGATGGCCAAGTACTTATATGGCCCAAGAATTCTATCACTGATAAAGCTATCGTGATTGGTGTTCGAGAGGGAGGACTATATAAACTAAAGGGACACCAAGAACAAGCTCTTGTACACAATAGCGTGAGCTCAAGTGAGTTATGACACCGAAGACTTGCTCACATAAATTACAGAACACGACCAGTATTGAGCAAGGTGGTCACAGGTCTACCAGACATCCAGGTAGAATGTGATGGAGTATGCAAAGGTTGCGCACTTGGTAAGAATACCAAGGGAAGCTTTACTAGTAGTGACAGTAGATCCAAAGGGATCTTGGATATATACACTCTGATGTATGTGGATAGATGACGGTGCCATCCTTAGGAAACTTTGTATACTATGTCTTATTCATAGATGATTATTCAGAGAAGACATGGATCTACTTCTTGAAAACAAAAGACACAGTCCTCAACAAGTTTCAAGAATTCAAGGCTTTAGTTGAGAATCTCTTTGAAAAGAAGATTAAGGTCCTAAGATCTAACAATGGAGGTGAGTACACCTCAAATGAATTTAAAGACTTTTGCAGAGAAGCGGGAATTAAGAGGGAGTTGACAACTCCCTACAACCCTCAGCGGAATGGGGTTGCAGAGAGAAAGAAAAAATCTATTGTTGAAGCAACTAAAGTAATGATACATGACCAAAGTCTACCCATGCACCTATGGGAAAAAGCATCTGGTACAACTGTGTATGTCCAGAATAGAAGTCCTCGCAAGATATTGGGGAAAAAGACACCTGAAGAAGTGTTCACTGGAAAGAAACCAGAGGTCAGCCACTTGAGGATATTTGGTTGTCCAGTGCACATTCATGTTCCCAAGGAAAAGACAACGAAGTTGGAACCTTTAGGAAGAAAGGGCATCTTCGTTGGATATAGTGAGACTTCAAAGGCCTATAGAATATACATCCCCGGGCAGAGACAGATCGAGATTAGCCGGGATATGAATTTTGATGAAGATGAAGCCTTCAGAATATCAAGGGAGTCTCACAAGGATGACGATCGAGAAGAGCAAGAGGCTCCAAGGGATGCAGCCATGGAAGACTCTACACTAGAGGAACCCATTTCAGAAGTTCAGAATGAGATGGTAGATTCAGAGAGACCTGTAGATCCACCCAGAGAAGCTGCAGTCACCAGGAAGAGACCAGCTTGGCTCCAGAACACCTTGCAGGAAGCTGAAGGACATGCAGCGCCCAAAGGCTCTTTTAGAGAGAGCAAGAGACCACATAAGTTTTCTAGTTATGTGGCATTAATGAGAAACATCATTGATTCAGAGCCTTCCACCTTTGAAGAAGCGGTTGAAAAGAAGGAATGGAAGGGATGTTGAAGGACATGCGGCTCCTAAATGCTCTTTTAGAGAGAGCACAAGACCACATGAGTTTTTTTATCTATGTGGCACTAATGAGCAACATCATTGATTACGAGCCTTCCACCTTTGAAGAAGTTGTTGAAAAGCAGGAATGGAAAGATGCCATGATGGCGGAGTATCAGTCCATCATGAAGAATGATGTATGGGAGGTGGTTCCGAGACCATAAGGAAAGTTAGTGGTGACTTCCAAGAGGATCTCTAAGATCAAGCATGTTGCAGACAACAACATAGAGAAGTAAAAAGCGAGATTTGTGGCTAGAGGATTCTCCTAGAGAGAGGGAGAAGACTATGATGAGATGTTTGCTCCAGTAGCAAAGTACACTTCCATTAGATCAATTATTTCCATTGCTTCCGCGATGGGATGGAAATCACACCAAATGGATGTCAAGACTGCTTTATTGAATGATGTAATCGAGGAAGAAGTGTACATAGAGCAACCACAAGGGTTTGTGATTCATGGGAAGGATTCCCATGTGTGACACTGAAGAAGGCTTTGTACGGACTGAAGCGGGCACCCAGGGCATGGTATGCTAGGATAGATGGATATCAAATGAGCTTGGGATTTACCAAGAGTGATGCAGATCCCTAACTTTACTACAAGGTTAAGAATGGTTGCTCGTTGATTTTGGTTCTATATGTGGATGACCTTTTTCTGACAGGAGATGAGAAGCTCATAGTTGGGTGCAAGAGGGAGCTCGCTTCAAAGTTCGAGATGAAGGATCTAGGTCTAATGCATTACTTCTTTGGATTGGAGGTGTGGCAGAAATCAGATGAGATTTTCCTTAGCCAAGGAAAATATATTGTTGAGATCCTACATAGATTCAGGATGATGGACTGCAAGTCCATGGCCACACCCATGACAATAAATTTGAATCTTCTGAGTGATTCAACTTCAGAATTGGTGGATCCCACAATGTACAGACAACTAATTGGATCCTTGATGTACCTGGTTAACACCAGGCCGAACATATGTTTTGTAGTGAATACCTTGAGTCAGTACATGTATGAACCTAGACATGTACATTGGATGGCAACAAAACATATGTTGAGGTACCTACGTGGTACGATTGGATATGGATCGAGATATGTCTTGGGTGGAGATGTGAAGCTGCAGGGATATACAGACTATGACTGGGCAGGGAATGCAGTGGATCAGAAGAGTACTTCAAGATGTTGCTTCAGTCTGGGATCGGGTATGATCTCATGGTTAAGCAGGAAGCAGACATCAGTGGCACTCAATACAACAGAGGTAGAGTATATCACAACTAGTGTTGCAAGCCGTGAAGCAGTGTGGCTTCGAAAGTTGCTTGCAGGGATATTTGATCTAGAGTTGGAGCCAACTTTGATACATTGTGACAATCAAAGATGCGTGAAGCTTACAGAGAATCATGTCTTTCATGAAAAGTCAAAGCACATAGACATCAAATATCACTACATCTGAGACATGGTGCGAAGAGGAGCTATACAGCTCCAGTACATATCCATAGATGAGCAGACATCAAACATTCTCACCAAGCCTCTGTCTAGAGTGAAGTATGAGTACTTCATATACGAGCTTGGCGTGATGCAGAATGTCCACCCTCGTTGAGA
>JASDQU010586434.1:16851-33843 GCA_032191745.1 Picea mariana | reverse complement strand
CCCAAGGAAAGTGCAGGGAATCCCAAGGGCAGTTACTGTCAGAAAAATCTCAGCAATGCAATTGAAGAAGTGTTACAAGAAGGGATGCCAAATATTTGCAGCTCATATGGAAGAAACACCTGAGGATAAGGTGTCAAATATTGAATACCATGCAGTATTAAAAGAGTTTGAAGATGTATTCCAGGAGGCACCCAAACTACCCCCAAAGAGAGATATTGATTTCTCTATAAACTTGATGCCTGGAGCAGCTCTAGTGTCAAAAACTCCTTACAGAATGAGTACACCGAAGCTGAAAGAACTGCAATTGCAGCTTGAGGAACTTCTAAGAAGGGGTATATACGCCCAAGTGTGTCACCTTGGGGTGCCCCAGTCCTGTTCATGAAGAAGAAAAATGGGACATTAAGATTGTGCATCGATTTCATACAGTTGAACAAAGTGACTATTAAGAACAAATATTCATTGCCAAGAATCGATGATCTCTTTGGTCAGTTGAAGGATGCCAAGATATTTTCAAAAATAGATCTCAGGTCAGGGTACCACCAGGTAAGGATAAAGGATGAAGACATCAACAAGACTGCCTTCAGAACAAGGTATGGTCATTATGAATTCACAGTGGTGCCATTTGGGTTATCAAATGCACCCGATGTTTTCATGTGCCTAATGAATGGTGTATTCAGAGAATATCTAGACAACTTTATCATAGTCTTTTTKGATGACATCCTGGTGTATTCCAAGTCGGAGGAAAAGCATGAACATCATCTAAAGATGGTGTTGCAGGTTCTAAGAGAGCACCAACTGTATGTCAAATTAAGCAAGTGCTCATTTTATCAAAAGCAGATCCATTACTTGGGGCATATCATTTCAAAGGATGGGATAACAGTGGATCCTGAGAAGATAGAAGCCATTAGAGAATGGTCAGYGCCGAAGAATGTGATAGAAGTCAKATCCTTTATGGGTCTAGTTGGCTATTACARAAGGTTCATTGCAGGGTTCTCAAGGATATTTCACCCCATCACTTCCTTGCAAAGGAAGGAGAAGAAATTTCAATGGACAGAAGAATGTGAGAGAAGCTTCCAGCAATTGAAGCAATTGTTAACCAGTGCTCCAATCCTGAGGATTGCGGGTCCGAATGAAGATTTTGTAATGTGTAGAGATGCATGCAAGGAAGGACTGGGAGGAATCCTCAGCCAGAATGGGTTTGTAGTATGTTATGAATCCAGAAAACTGAAGGATCATGAAAAGAACTATGCAACTCATGATTTAGAGTTGGCAACCATAGTGCACGCCCTGAAGAAATGGAGGCACTACCTCATGAGAAGGAGGTTTGAGCCGAGGACARACCATAACGRTCTGAAGTATTTGTTTGATCAGCCAACCTTAAATGTTARGCAGAGTAGATGGTTGGAATTCCTTTGTGAGTATATCCTTGATATCAAACATATCAAAGGAAAGGAGAACAAAGTGGTTGATGCACTCARCAGGAGAGTGCATGAATTACATGTTACGACCATTAGCATGTCTCGAACTGATATTAAAGACAGAATTTCGGAAGCTGCAAATGCAGATTTGCAATACATGGAATTGGTGGCAAAGCTACAACAAGGTAAGATGCTACAGAAAGTGGAAGATTATAAATTGGAAGCTGAAGGAACACTCCTGTACAAAAATAGAATCTATGTACCTAATTGCCAGAATTGAGAATTATGATCTTGAAAGAAATGCATAATGTGCCCTACGATGGTCACCCTAGATATCAGAAAACAGTGGCAGCAGTCAAGAGCCATTACTTTTAGCCATGTATGAAGAAGGAAATTGCATAATACATCGCCAAATGTATGGAGTGCCAGAAGGTCAAAGTTGAACATAGGCACCCAGCAGGGTTGCTACAGCCTTTACCCATACCTGAGTGGAAGTGGGAAGTGGTGACAATGGATTTCATCACAGGATTACCCAGAACAAATAAGCAACATGATTTCATCATGGTGGTGGATAAGTTTACGAAAGCTGCTATTTTTATTCCATTGAAAATCACAAAGAAGGCAACTAATGTTGTTGATATCTATATGAAGGAAGTAGCACGATTGCACGATATTCCCAAGACAATTGTGTTTAACAGAGACCCGAAATTTACCTCAAAATTCTGGAAGGGGTCATTCAAAGGATTCAAAACAAATCTGAACTTCAACATTGCTTATCATCCTAAGTGTGATGGGAAGACAGAGAGAGTGAACCAAGTGATAGAAGATATGCTAAGGATGTATGTGATGGACAAACCATCAAATGGGAAGACTACCTACACTTAGTAGAATTTGCCTACAACAATGGGTATCAAGCATCACTAAAGATGAGCTCATTTGAAGCACTTTATGGCAGAAAGTGCAACACACCAGTAAGCTAGGATAACTCAGTTGATAGGGCAGCGGTTGGGCCAGAGTTGTTCAAAAAAATGGAAGAACAAATGCTGAAGATTAAGCAGAATTTGAAGGTTGCCCAAGACAGGCAAAAAAGTTATACTGATAAGAACAGAACCCACAGGGAGTTTAAAGTGGGTGCTCATGTTTTCTTGAAAGTGAAAGCCAACAGAAGTTTCCTTAAGCTGGGAAACTGTTCCAAGTTGGCAGCCAGATATTGTGGGCCATTTGAAATCCTAGAAAGGATTGGACCAATTGCATATATGTTTGCATTGCCTGCATCCATGACTGTACATAATGCGTTTCATATTTCATTACTTAAGAATTATATACATGTTAATCATGTAATTGATTGGAATGTGATTCAGGTGGAGCAAGAAGGTGTCTTGCAGGTGCATACGGTGTGCATATTGGACCAGAAGAGCAAACAGCTTCGTAATCGAGCCATAAGGCTTGTAAAGGTCCAGTGGACCTGGTATGGTCCTGAGGACGCGACATGGGAGCATGAGGATGCTATGCGAGCAGAATACCCACATCTTTTTGAAGATTTTGAAAATCTTGTTGATGATGTGTAAATAAGTTGCACTGAGGACAATGCAAAAATAAGGGGAGGGGATTGTAATATCCCCAAGGACAAGCCCCAGTGGTATTTATGAATTGTAAACATGTTTTGTAGGCTGGTGAGCCGAGCAATTATAAGATGGTAAGCTTATGTGTTAGTAGGCCAGAGAGCCTAGGTGTTAAAGGCCAGGAGCCTGTTTTCTTACATGTAACTATTCATATCAGTAATATAAAAACATCGTTGCGTGTAGACCGACCACGAAGAAAGAGTGATGGAGGACTAAGCTTCCACTAGGTTGGGTAAGGGAGAGGGGGCTGAGAGGTTGGAAAGAGGGGCTAAGCTTAAGGGCTTAAGTCCAAGAGAATAATAATTTATTATTATTCCAAAAACTGATTAAAAGGATACGTTTTTATCCTAAGTTCTTTTGGGAGGACGGGTGACTTCCAAATGGATAGGAACGTGCTTCATGGGCAACGTGTGTCGGCTCAGGGACATGCAATTTCAATTGGAAAGTCGGCATGTTGGGGAGTTCACTTCCCATTCTTCGATCCTCGCCTAACTCGTTTGGCCTTTGTCGTCGACCTCTGCATCTTATCGCACCTCTGAAACCGCTAACTGGGGAAGCCGACCGATGTTTTCCTATGAAGCCCAACATATCTACACTTGCCAAAACCAAGTTGTACTCTGCCTTACCGAATTTTTGGTTGTTACCATTCCTTGAGCTATATTGAACCTTTGTTGTTGTCCTCACCTTGTTGGAACTGAGTTGAAGATTGGTTAAAGAGGTGGGTTGTCAGACCCGTGGTTGAAGAGGCAGGTTGCCAGGCCTGTGGGCAGCTCTCTCCAGGTGAGAGAGTTTGTTGGGAAGTGATTTTCTCCTAGAAAGAGTCCAGCACCAGCTACGGAGCTATGAGAATTTCTGATCTGACCTATTGCCGAGACCCTGAAAGGGGAAGTGGAGCAGCCGATGGACTGTGGAACAATGAAGGTGCATATTCCCGGGGTGGAATAGGCATGTGGGGAATGATAGTTCGTGAGTAGTGGGCGTAAGAAGGCTCGTGGAGAGAATCCTTCCAATTGCACTGTGCAGTTTCCTGTAACCTCAGCCTAGTATAGGATTCCCTTGCCCTGGGTGGAGCTTAGTCCCAGCTCGGGGGTGAACCACTGCTGAGCGTAATGAGCAGCATGGTCTAAGGTTGGGAGGTTCGGGGAAGGCCTGCACACAGTTGGTCGTTTTACTCCAGTTAAAAGATAAATATCATTTTCGTGCTTAATTATGTATGTTATGCATGTCTGTGATTCTTGAAATGTTACCATGTGTTCTGTTGCATGTAGGAATTACTCTCGAATCCATTTGAGTCTGTATGGTAGCAGTAATTATGTGTTATTTGTTTTGAATTCATTAGAAATGCATGTGTTATATGTGTGTGTGTGTGTGTGTGTGTGTGTGTGTGTGTGTTCCTCAGTGGCGTTGCCCGGCCCGTTGGTGGCTGGGGACATTACAAGCTCCCTCTATCTAGGAGAGTCCATGCTTTCGTTTGCATCCTTATTGCTTTCTGCAAAGTGTCACAAGTCTATTCTAGTTTCCTCTTGATAATTGGCTTCTTTTTGGTCTGACTCCTTCCGGGTCTCTTCAAGTTTAATTCTGATTGTGTCCCATCTGGCAATTGTTACTTATGTAATAGCTTCCACAGTAATTGTCACCAAAGGTTGTCAACGTACTACATCCTTTTTAGATACATTGCTTGACTAGTAGTCATTGTAATGGCAATCCTTATCTTGTTATTCTCCCATAGGTATCTAACCATCTTATCTTCTACGAAATAGATACACATGATATGTACAGGAACTATGTAAACATGGTATGTGCAAGGACTATGTTACATAAGAATATTGTTACCTTGACTAGTAGAAAAACTCTGCTCTGTCTTGCTTGATTTTCTTTGAGGGTTCCTTTCTTTGGCAACTATTGTTTCATGTGTTTCCTTCCTTTTCTTTAACTTGGGAGACCGGTTCCTGTAGTGACCATAATTTCGACACTTGAAGCATTGTATTTTTGACATATCATTTTCTTGATTTGGTTTCTTCCTTGAGCCAAACTTCTTCTTATTCCTGAATTTCTTGAACTTTGATGTGTAGGCTTGATCATCATCTTTCTTTTGTGTTAATCCTTGATTCTTTTTGTGCACAGCAAGTCCAAAGTTCTTCAAATGTAGGATGCTCAGTTCTTGTGTTCATGCTAGCGGCAAATGCATCCCATGTCTTGGGAAGACCATTAAATACTATATTTACTAGTTCCTTTTTCCGAAATGATTTCCTCAATAACTTGTAGTTGATCTCTTAACTGAGAGATTCTTACAAAGTATGATGTTATGTTGTTATCATTATTCATTTTCATGTCATGGAGCTCACTTTTTAGGCTCATCACTTATCCAATATTTCTGACTGAGAAGAGGTTGGTTAGGGCATCGTACATCTTCTTAGATGAGTCAAGATGAGAAATGTAAGGTATCAAATGGTCCTTTACAGATTCCACTATGATGTTCATAGCATTGATGTCATTGTCCTTGAATTTCTCCATAATTGCAACGTTATGAGGTTCCTTCTATTTTCCCGCTTCAAATTATGGTTCCATGATCTTACCTTTCACGATATCAAATACTTTATTCTTGGCAAGGATGAGGTCAATCCTTGTCTTCCATGCTCTGAAGTTAGAAGCCCCTTCTAACTTGTTTTTCTGACTTCATAGAGTAAGTCATGACTGCTTTGACTTGGTCAACCTTTGACTTTAACCAAAAACTCGAACTTGACGCCTTGGCTTGTTGAGAGTACTAGAAGGTGTGATGGGTTAAGGCGCACTAGGTTATCTAGGAATTAGGTCAAGTGCTTCACTTAAGGTGCCTCAACACGAGGGTTAGGGTTTAGTTGTTGCAACAAAAACTTTGACTGCAACTGAACAAATCTTCCCAATCTACCTTCCAATGGTTACATTGTCCGAAGATAGTGTGGGCCAATAACCTGTTAGAATAATAGGTGTGCTTGTTTCACCGTAGACAATATAGCAATATTATCACCCAACCATAGGCACAAAGGGCACCCTCGAGCACCTTACCTTGACAGATAGAATAATTATGGAAGAAAACCCTAGAACCAATAGCCAGCCAAGGTACCGTAACTCTCTCCAAAGCTAGCGTACCAAGTAGAGAGTCCAAACCATAACCAAGCAAAAAATCCAATCATAACCAAAGACCAAGTCACCACTATAATAGTTGCAACTCTCCTCCAGCCATGCGCACCACTTGTCCGTATGCAGTTGTGAGAGTGAGTGTGACAAACGAGCTCTAGCACCCTCTTATTTATAGTCTTCCAAGTGACCTAACTGGGCCGACTTCTACTTATGGAGGATAATAATTTAATATAAATTATTATCTTGGGTAGACTTGTCTTCTAAGGTTATTTCCTAACATTCTAGGGTTTCTCTTGCTTCCCGGAATATTCTAGACTCGTCAAAGGTTACACGTAGAGGTTAATACCTCACACGGCTACCGTAATATCAACAGGTAGTAGTTGTGTGCCACTAGTTGATTGTGCATAGTTATAGAGACATCGAATATGACTATGGTTGATGGCATGGTAGTAGTTGTGTGTTACTAGCTAATTGATGCATAGTCATAGGGATTGCAGACTATGACTATGGTTGATGGCATGGTAGTAGTTGTTATACTAGTTGATTGTTGCATAATCATGAAGAGTGTTGGACTACATGGTGGTAGCTTGTGTAGCTACTAGTTGATTGCAAGATAGAGACTTTGTGTCTCTGGACAATAGTTGTGTGATACTGAGAGTGGTTGTGTACCACTGGACAGTAGTTGTATACTACTATGGATCGGCATAATCGTATTCTACTGGATGGCATTGTAGTAATTGTGTGATACTAATTGATTGCCATGGAGACTGCCAGATCACATTGGGAGTAGTTGTGTGCAAATGGATTGCAGAGATTGTGACAGATGATTCGAGCTACCGATGGCATTGTAGTAGTTGTGTGCTACTAGTTGATTACAGAGTAGTCAATGGACTACTAGATGAAGACATCGTGAAAGATACATCCCTAGCTAAGAGGGAGTGTTGATGTTTTGGTAGTTGTGGGAGGAACTTTCCTTCCTAGATGACCTTTCATAGACAAGAAGAAGATTCTGGAAGCAAGAGAACCATTGAACAGATGTGGAAATACCCCAAAAAAATAAAGAACAATGAAGAGACACCTTTCCGGAAGAGAAATCGACCCAGTCAGGAGGACAAGAAGACTATAAATAGGAGGTGCCTTGGCTCATTTGTTACACACACTCACACTCTCTCATCTACACAGAAACAAGGTGCAAGTCTGAGAAAGGTGATGCAGCAGCTGCAGTGGTAGATATTCTTTTTGTTCAGTGTTTTTGGTATGTCTCTCTTCTGTACTACTCTTGGTAAAGGTGCGCTACCTTGGTATTGTGTTGTTGTTGCAACTGGGGTGGTATTTCTGGATGTACCTTGAGCTAGCCTTTGTGCTGGGGTTTATCTGTTAGTTCATGATTGCAATTGCTTTGTTAACGGAATCTATCTAAGAAAGGTTGTTGGGTTTTTTCCCCCATTTGGGGTTTTCCCAGGATAAATCTCGTGTTATCTTGTCTCTTGTTTATGTTGCTATTGCTCAGTACATGATATATAAGTTAATGTTAAAGAAGTAAAAGAACACTAGTAACTCTATTGTTCTATAAGTAAAGAAAATCTAACATATACATCTACCAACTCCAGGTAACATTGGACTCCCACCATTAGAAAATACACAAAACACCCTATTTGAATTGATAATTCACAAAAATAGGAGTAGAAGTACTGGTCATTACAAATGCATCCTTTGTGCACAATTGGTCAACGAAGAGCCTATAGCCACCATGGATTGGATGAAGAAAGTGTCGCATGATGATCAATATTCAATTGGCTAACATGGAGATCGAACATATCATACAACTAGTAGTTCAGGCCTCCTAGATATTTATTGAAGATTGAATAGGTAAATCAAGGTATGGGTTGAGGGATCAAGAAGCTAAAAGATTTCCCTAAAAATGTATCAAACTTGACTAAGGGCCCACGACCCTCATTGAAGAAGCAATCTCGAAGTATGCATACTCATAAATTTGATTGTTCTATCCAAGCAAATATAAGATTTCAAGGATACAGTAGGAGAAAATGCTCCCATTTATTGATAACAATGATAAATTACTTCCTTAATTGGTCTACAAGTTAGAATGATAAATTATGTTGAAAAGGAAGACGACAAATTGTCCCAAAATTCTTCAAGACATGTAATGATCATGGATCATGAATTGAATAAGAGAATGGTGATGTCAAAGACATTTGTGACTACACTTTAGTGCATAGTGATATCCCCACCAACCAACAAAGTGTCGAGAAGGCTATATACACAGAGTACCAATAGAGAAAAGGTTATATCTCCTTGTTACTAGAAAGCTCACTATTAGCTTTGGCATCATATACATTTTTTTAAGTATCCCCATTCTTCTATTCCTCTTTCTGTATCCAAATTCATTATTCCAAGGCTGCAACAATAGATTTCAGGGAGCATTCTTTGTTGTATGTTGTGTATTGGAAGAAATGGCAAGTTGTAAGTTCGTTCTAAAAATCATATATGTTTTTACATTAATACATAACATTTGTATTTTTATAGAATGGTTTAAATCTTTTAAAATACATATACAATAGTAAAGTTCCCCAAAACAAACAACAGATGCTCAGAGTTTGCATGTTGTTCAACATTTTTTGCTTTGCAGCAACCGAAATTAATTATGTCTACCTTGGTTACCAAAATCATCTATTGTGTTTTGATTTTATGTAAAATTTGTTAGCATGCACTTGTTTATGACTATTTTGTTTGTTGGGTAAATGACCTATACGTCCATGGTGTTATATGTTTAAGATACGACCTATACTCCAATAGAAACTTGTCAAAACTCAAAACCCAATAGAAACTTGTCAAAACTCAAAAACCCAATAGTATGAAGGTATTCGAGGAAAAGGTAACAACAAGACAGGAGGTAATAAATGGAATAGTGCTCCAACAAGTATTTGGCTGGGAAGAAAATCAAGGAGGCGAGGAAACTCTAATACATATCATGGCAAGGACCAAGAGAAGGGAAGGCTTCTACAACTCAAGAAATTTTACCTGCGGATTTTCCGAGAGAAAAGGTTTCTCCTACAAAGATAGATGAATGACATACATATCCAAGTTTGAACAAGGAACAAAATGTGTAATTTAGAAGAGGGAGACCTCCCTAATCATTCAAGGAGAAGAAACAAATAGTACAAAACAGTTAGAAGCGCATTATTCGATAAGATTAAAAAATACATGAACCAAAAGCTAAAATTCCTAAAGGCTCAGAAAAATGAAACATATTGCTTCTTAAAGATTGAGAAGTCGGTCGAATGTCTATATGTAGTATACTTAGGGAGGTAATATGGGATACCTAGGAAGGTACTCAATGGGAATGTTGTTATGTATTATTAGTGGAAGTCATTTAATATATGAGAATGTGGTCATTCAATGTAAAGTGGACTAGGTCCACTATATTAATAAAGGCTCACTATGGTAGTTAAATGTAATAAATGTGTAAAGGCTCTCTAGAAGGTTCCTAGGAGATAAAGAGAACTACGTAAAGAAGTGTAAGCAATGTAATGAAATATAGTGAAGAATATTGTGATTATACAAGCAATGATTGTTTGAGGAGTTGTATCCTTAAGGATTAATATATGGTGTTACCCTACCTCAAGGGTTTTGTCTACAGCTTGTGTTCATGTTATGGTGAATGGTTTGGTTTATTCTTGGTCTTATTGAAGCATATTTGCAGATCTGGTATAGGTACTTAACAATTGGTATCAGAGCACTTTCCTTGGCCAAAAAAGAGAAGAATTTTTTGCTCTTTTTTCAGACTTTTTCTAAGGAAAAAGAAAAGGCAGTGCACTTCAGGTTCAGATCTGAAGCTTTTTGAGCTGAATTTGGAAAAAAAAAATTGGATATTTGAATTCCTTTCAAAAAAATACTCAATTTCAAAAAAAAAATCAACCGAAACAAAGCCCAAAAAGTAAAGTTTTGAGCATTTTAAATTCAACAGTTTTTACAGGAAAAACCGCGAATTTTTGCAATAAGTTATTTCTACACCCTAGTTTTTGTTGAAGATTTATTTCAATCATAATATTTTTTACTAGAAGAGATGATTGCCCTAGTATTGAAGAATTTATACAATCTCACAAGTCATTATGGAAAGGGCAGTGGAAATCTTTTGTAGACTGGGGTTTCAAAGGTGATGTTCTCATATGGTGGAAATCATTTCACCATTCTGAGTGGATGTCACTTTCTGAGGATGCACTTGAAAAATTACTTTTAGACAAGTGGTCTCATACAAAGTAAGGATAAAGACATCACCAAGAGTTTATTTTCATGTGGAAAATATATATTACAAGTTCATGGTTGTATTCATAAAKAAAATGYMATTGTTTATATTAACCCTAGTTGCAAACAAAATTTTATCAATATTTGGTTGGTTAATAGATTGCAAGTTCCGACAAAGAATATTCAAAGCACACAGGTGCAGGTGAAAATGTTAAACTTTTTAAAGATTCGAAGTTCAATATGGATAAATATGTGTTGCATTCARAATTTGAAGCTCTAGATATGGGTGATGAAGACATTGTTTTGGGATATCCTTGGATAGAATCAGTGGGTACCATTAATATTAATGTGCAAAAGAAGTTTTTAAAGCTTTGGTACAAGAAACAAAAATTACATTGCAAGGTGTGTCTCTTAGTAAGAAAGATGGGCCCATGGAAGTTAGGAAAGAAGTTATTTCCGAGTCTGAAGTTGAATCAGAGGCAAAGTCTACAGAAGGAGATGAAGCAAAACTACAGGAAGAACATAATCAGGAAGTTAAGGAGGTCATTGACTCAAAGGCACAAAGTGTTGCAGATTTGAAGAAAAAAGAACAAACTCCTACAATTGTTGTATATCGACATCCACATCACATAGAGACAACAATCATCAAGGCAAGGGTGTGTGCATCAACACATTTATGCACCAACAGGGCATCAGACATGAAACCGATCAAGAGGTGCATGGAGGATTACCAGCACTACGAGAAGAGTTTAGGCTATAGAAACAATCTCATGGCAACCCCGACATGATGCAGAGCAAGATCAGGGTGGCAAGGCAACAGATGGACATCATGTTCGACTTCCATTGGGGTGGATGGATGGACGTACTTGGTACTAGTTGGCTACGTTGCTTAGTCGGTCATATTGTATGGTTTCTTCTCATGTTTCGAGGACGAAACATGTGAAGAGGGGTGGAATGTAGTATACCTAGGGAGGTACCCAATGGGAATGTGGTTATGAATTATTAGTGGAAATCATTTAATATATGAGAATGTGGTCATTCAATGTAAGGTGGACTAGGTCCACTATATTAATAAAGGTTCACTATGGTAGTTAAATGTAATAAATGTGAGAAGGCTCTCTAGAAGGTTCTTAGAAGATAAAGAGAGTTATATAAAAAAGTGTAAGCAATGTAATGAAATATAGTGAAAAATATTGTGAATGTATCAAGCATTGCCTCAGGGGTGTTATCCTTCCTTAAGGATTAATATATGGTGTTACCCTACCTCAAAGGTTTTGTCTACATTATTGTGTTCAGTATTTTGGTGGATGGTTTGGTATTTATTATTGGTTATTTCTGAAGTATATTTGCAAATCTATTCATGCACTTAACACTATATTTATCTAGAGTTAAGAAAGAACCCAAGACGAACAATGCAATTACAATAGAAAAATACCAACGCACAATCTTAGATCAAGATCGAAAATACCTAACACAGAAGTTGAAAAGCCTACAAGTTTAGACAAATGATGCACATCGCTTCTCAACATTGTAGATTGAGTTGATTGTCCCTATTCCATGCTTGTTTGGTTTCAATAATATTGTTCCCCCATGGTATTCATGATGAAAGTTGACTACATTTAAAATAGTGGATTGTCAATTATGCAACATGTTACCTCTCGAACCCTACATTCAATGTGTACAAAGTCCCAACCACAAAATGTAGATGCAATCTCAAGGAAACTAAGAGGGAGGTCATTGTCACCTCACCCACCTTCTTCCCTTCTTCACACTTTAGGTTGGTTCTTCTCCAACCAAAGGGGGCTTCCCTAAAGTAGGATTACTAAAGCTTTAGGCTATGATGGCTCAAGGTGAAATGAAGAATAGCTTTAGCAAAACAAATGTTGTAGTATTGGAAAAATGAAGAGATGATGGTAGATCAAGCCTAGTGCCTATCCATTGAGCATGAAGTCAAGGGATCAAACTTTGAGTCTTTTTACATATGATCAAGGCACAAAAGAGCTGAAATAAACAAACTACAATCTTCCTTAATTTGTTGATATGAAATGTGAAATATACTTGAACAACCCATTTAAGGAGAAGCTCTAAATATAGTTTTAGCAATCCTATCTTAGAGAAAGTCCCCTTTGCTTGGAGAAGAGCCATCCTGAAATGCAGAAGAGGGTCAGGAGTGACAGTGACCTCCCTCTTAGTAAACTGCACAGAATCATTCCCATCATTCACCCTTCTCTCACTCTTTCAAAATCATTCCCATCATTCATCCTTCTCTCACTCTTTCAAAACCATTCCCATCATTCACCCTTCTCTCACTCTTTCAAAAGGAAAAAGTTTAAGCTCACGGTAGAAAAGTACATATCATTGTATATGGCTTTAAAGAAGACCAGTTATAAGTTGAATATTAATATAAAACAACATAAAGCACCCGACATGATCTTTGCACAAACTCACCTTTGGAAACATCTCACACAAATAGGTCTGTAGAAATTTACAACGCTAAAACAAATTTTCTTAAAAATGGTATAAGATGCCTACAGAACAAACATCAATGGAACTAATTCTCAAGAGTTAGTTCTATCAATAGATATTTTTGTCTTAAAACCAAAGAGCTCTCACGACCAAATCTCGTCAGAACAGCTGCTGCTGCTGGTCGATTCACCTTCCATCAGAAAATTCCAAAGAATAAGGGGATAACTCCACAACAATTGACATGACACTGAAGCCTTTATTCTTCGTTTTAGTGTGCTAAGGTGAGGTGAAATTACTTTCTCAAAAAAATATCAATACAATTAATTAATAATATTCACAGAAACTAGCATATTAAATAAATAAAATATTTATATCATAAATACATCTAACCTATTTGATAACCTATTTGATAAGATGATAAAAAGAAAAAAGAAAAAAAATTATGATTTTCACAAGATTTTTAAAGCATAGTGAATTTTTTGGCCACTTGGTACGGTAGTTGTAATCATGACAATGGGATTTTCAATTTATCAACCTGCAAAACAAATAATTATTAGAAATACAAAGGCAGAAAAAAATTGAACTCGAACATTCAGGTATGAAAAAATTCGAACATAAACCTATCAAAAAAATTTCCTATGAACCTAGCTGCACCTCCAACCTGCTAAAAAACTAAAAGACAAAGCTCCAATAATGCGAATAGCATTGTAGAAGGACTCGTCATGTTTGCTACTTTTAGTGACGAATATTTGAATCATTCTACCAAGGCTGTTACAAATAATAAGCCTATCAGAAGTCTTATTTTTTATTTTACACATGAAACAAAATTGGTTTCTTTGCCAAAATGAGATGAGGTAAATTTATTTGTCCACAAATGAACAAAGAATTACACAGCAAGTCACCATGAAAGTGACAAGATTACTCCCATGTGCAAGATAAATGATAATTCATCGTTCCATTAATCTAAGAACAAAGGTGTAATAAGATTACTTCTAAATGCATAATAAATGATACTCTATGGTTCCATTAATTTAAGAACAATGATGACCAAGTTCTCAAAAAACTAAACAGGAATGAAATTAAAGACCTACTAGGTAACATTATACGGCACAATATTGAAGAGATTGTGACATTCCTCCCATATGTAATGTTGATGTCCCCATATATTGGCCCAATATAAAATATGATACAAACCTAAAAATTTA
Source organism: Picea mariana (assembly GCA_032191745.1). NCBI lineage: Eukaryota > Viridiplantae > Streptophyta > Pinopsida > Pinales > Pinaceae > Picea > Picea mariana. The sequence continues at coordinate 19,749 of JASDQU010586434.1, read as the reverse complement.
ATAAAAAAAATTGATGCGATTAAATAATATTTATTCATAAATATGTATATATAACACTRAAAACTAAATCATATCAACTATTGGAAAAGAGGAAACAATCATGTTTTGTACCATCATAACTGTTTTTATCAACCCACAATATCAACTGTGAGCTRCATGATACCAAGCATTAATAATTTAATATATATATTAACTAGGAAAAGAGGAAGCAATTTTGTTTGGTATCATCCTAACTGTTTTTATCAACCCACATTGTCAACTGTGAGCTGCATGATACCAAGCATTAATATATAGAGAAAGAACTAGGGTATATCTATTTTAACTCGGGATATTTTTATTGAGAAATTTACATCTCAAATGTTTTTTTGATCCCTCCAGGTGTTTAATAAATCTGAAAGTTATAATAAATTCACACTAGTTTGTACCTAAATTATCTAAATATCTTATTTTTTTATTTTACACATTAAACAAAATTAATTCCTTTGTCAAGATGAGATTAGATAATTTCATTTATGCACAAATGACCGGATCACTACATATCAAGAAACTATAAGGGTGACAAGGTTACTCCTAAATAAGCTAAATGATAGTACAAGGTTGCATTAATCTTAAAAAAAAAATGACAAGCAGGTTCTCAAAAGACTATACAAAGTCATGGTTATGAAAAAACTTTCAACTTTCAACTAAAACACATAGAGCAACAATAGGTCCCACCATGTCAAAACTGTAACCAACTAATATTCCATATCTAGGAGTGCTTTAAAGGGGAAATTCATGAAACAAAATTAATTCCTTTGCCAAGATGAGATCAGATAATTTCGTTTATGCACAAATGACAGGATAACTACATAGCAAGCCGCTATAAGAGTGACAAGATTATTCCTAAATAAGCTAAATGATAGTACAAGGTTCCATTAATCTTAAAAAAATGATAAGCAGGTTCTCAAAAGACTATACAAAGTCATGGTTGTGACAAAACTTTCACTCCTAAATAAGCTAAATGATAGTACAAGGTTCCATTAATCTTAAAAAATGATAAGCAGGTTCTCAAAAGACTATACAAAGTCATGGTTGTGACAAAACTTTCAAATAAAACACATAGAGCAACAATAGGTCCCACCAGGTCAAAACTGTAACCAACTAATATTCCATATCTAGGAATGCTTTAAAGGAAAAATTTTAAACTACTATACCAACCAAGTAATTCTTATATCCAATCATGACTTGTCTACCTAAACTATTAACAAAGAGAACCTAATTCATAAGCTTCGAAATAAGAAAAAGTTCACCCTACTGGTGAAATGAGCCAACATCTCTAACACACTGATTTCTCAATATCTTAGTTCAATATCTAAGTTCAACGTGTCCTGTGTTAACACTCGTATTTTTGTGTCCTCCGTCCCGTGTCCTTCTATCATGTGACTTAGTCAACAAGTTATCGAAAGATTAAAAAACTAAGACGATTGAAATTGTTTGACAATTACCATGAAAGCAACCCAGCCTATTCTATCATGTGACTTGGTCAACAAGTAATCGAAAGAAAGATTAAAAACTAAGACGATTGAAATTGTTTGACAATTACCATGAAAGCAACCCAGCCTAACAGATTCTTGGAGGATGCATATCTAAACCTCTATAGAATGACCAAGCGAACGGGTGATGCTCCGAAGCAACAAGCATATGCCACATCAACAATAACCATCAAACAAATTCATTGTCGTTGGGCCATGGGCATCGAATGACTTGTGAAAGGAAAATCGATTATTTACACCGACTCTTTGGAGAAGCTCATATCAACTCATACTACTAGAGATCGTAGGTTGGTAGAGGTCAACGGAGAAGGATAAGACTGTAGGTGATTTGAGTATTGTAATTGAGAAACACTGTCAACCAGACACACTGASCATTCAATCTTTTGTTTAACGATGAGCCTGTGGAATCCGAAAAGGAGCCAACAGAGGTGTCCATAAGCCAAGTGGGAGATTAAGCAATCACACTGCGGAAGTCAATTGAAGGATCATGACCAACCAAGAGTTTTGTTGTATACAAGAACCTTGTAGAAAAGGAGCCTTTGACTCRAACAATGGAATTGCTAGACATTGTGAACATTGCCCTATGCACTAAAAGCCCCACTAGGCAAGACAAAGTCTTAGACAATAAACAGAGGGTGGTCAAGCAATTTTCTCTAAGAAATTAGAAGTGTAAGGCACCTGTATAGCTATGGATGTGGAATCCCAGAGGTGCAAGATTGCATTTGTAAACACTCACTAGTGAACTTATTTTAAAATTTAAACTAACAAATATATTAGAGTTTCTTCCCATAATTCTCCTTGAAACATTGTTGTCCAAAGAATGAATGTGGCACGTATGTTGTATTTTTCTTATTTTGTTGAGTGCCTAATAGGGAAAGAATCTAGACCAAAACACCAAAACAGTTCTCATAAAGAAGTTTTGTTTTCAATTGAAATCCATTTTCAGCGCTTAGACTTTGACTCACCCACTGGGTATAAATCAATGCAGTATCAAAGTAGATGAAATTTGAGTCTAAGTTGTAGAACGACAACCATGGGGAAAACTCTCATGAAAGAACGACTTCAAGGACTGCCGTAGATAAATCAGCAAATCCAAGAGGATACTAAACAGCTGAGGAAGATAGTCCAACAGTTGGATAAGGAGAACGAGGAACTACAAAGGTTTCTAGAAATTCAACTGAAATTTCTTAACGAGCAACATGACCAAGTTGTAAACACACTACGACAAGATTTGGTGGCCAAAGAAGCGATACTGTCAAGTCTCCAAAAGGAGTTAAAAGGAATGAAAGAACAGAGCATGTGTGCTTTGACTCAAGATGCACAAACCATGACTAAAGAAGCATGGTAAGCACTTCATCTTCACCCC